>CAJNIZ010025869.1:0-35132 GCA_905231905.1 Symbiodinium pilosum | reverse complement strand
TCCTATCGCTTTTGCGGCTTTTTGTGCGATTCCTACATCTCACGGCATTCCTTCTCTTCGTGCTTAATCCGCGAGTATTGACCATTGCTCATATAACCCTATAACCCCTATATAAGCCATTATAGTAGTTCCCATTTTCTTTTCCATTATCCACATATGAGCTATATAGTCTAAACTCCTAGTATCCCCCTTAATATCCCCTATAGTAGTCCCTATATAACCCCTTTCAGGGAGTTTAGACTATGGCTCTTATAACCTTTTAAAGACGACCCCCCCCAACAGGCTCCTCCTCACTCGAGGCATCCTTGGGTTCCTTTGCCTCCTCCCCAAAGGCACCGCTCAAAGCTGCGGTCACGAGCTGCGACGCAAGGAACCACCTGAGATATAGTCTAATCTCCTAGTATCCCCCCTACCAACCCCTATAAAACTCCCCTATATAATTCCTTATATAACCCACCTTTAAGGTGTGTAGAGTTTAGACCATGGCTCACCTGAGTGCTTAGGCGTTTGTAGGGAGATGCGGGGTTGAGGGATTTGAGGTTTGGGGTGTAGGGTTTCGAGAGTAGTGCTCAGGGTTCCTCCCATACTGTCACAATTAATCAGTCCAGAGTCTCACTAAGCCTAACACCCTGAGATTTCGCTTCCGTCTCTTTTCAGCGAAGCTTAGCTTGCTGAACACTCGGTCACGGCCCAGCCACATGATAGCCAAAGCGATGCAAAGCCCAGCGTTGCCCCAGCCTGTTCTTGCTGGAGACCAAGAAAAGTAACGCGACCGTTCACGGCGGTGTCTGTTATATTGGGCTAATATGTCACAAAACCTAGCTGGCTGGCACTATAGAGGTCCCCAAACGCGTTTATGAACAATGGGTTCCCGGACACGGCACACAGGAAACGCTAAACCATGACAACTTTCCAGTGCAAATACCAAACCATGTCAAATTTCAAGAAACATGTTCAAGCCAGACCTAGGAGCCACCGATGGCGATGTGTGAGAACAAGAACCGCTTAGCGACCTGGTTCACGACATCAGAAGCCAGAACAGCAATGAAGATGCAAGCGGAGAGGGTAAGGATGTTCCAGCTGTAGTACCTGATGTCAAGATCCGGATGCTGCACCAAGTAGAACATAGCCATGACGAGCGTAACGCCGCCAATCAACATGTAGGATGCAGTCAATGTTTTATCATCCGGGGCGTGGTGGCCATGCCCGCCATGGGCGTGAGCCTCCTCATCAGTCGCTATGCCACTAGGAAGAAAAATGATCCTCATCATGGCTATATACGGTGGCAGTTACCCCCAAACTATCAACAAAACATAAACGAAACACATTGTTGAGCAATAGCTGCATCATGTTGCACCCCAGAGGGGAAGATCCCTAATATGGACCCAGCCTCCCCATGGCCATGTCCACCGTGCGCAGAGTGCCCGTGCCCATGTCCATCCGACTCTGCATGATCATGTCCTCCATGCGAGGTGCCCTCGTGGGCATGGGCACCCTCGCCATGACCGTGCTCACCGTGAGCCGTTGCCTCATGGCCATGCTCACTGTGGGCATGCTCGTCGTCCCCATGCCCGTGCTCATCATGAGCCTTCGCTTCATGACCATGCTCTTCGTCCGCATGTCCGTGTTCACCGTGAGCCTTTGCTTCATGACCATGCTCTTCGTGGCCATGCGCTTCATCATCATGTCCGTGCTCGCTGTGAGCCTTTGTTTCATGACCTGCGGCGTCCTCTCCATGCGCGTGCTCTTCATGTCCTTGCTCTTTCTTCTCACCCTTGCCATGGTCTTCGGCATGACCATCACTTGCATGATCGGCGTGACCTTCACTGGACGATGCTGCCTTCTCAGCTTTGTGCGTGGATGACTCATGCGACTTGGACGGGGCCTTGTTCTCTTGAGGGGGACTGATGATTCGCACAACCACGCCGTCATCTGCTGAGGCTGCCTTTCCAACCTCGTGCTCAGATGTTTGGGTTTTCTTCTTGGGTGCCGGCTCAGGGTCCACAACCCGCACGACCACCCCGTCGGCAGGCCGCTCTAGATTTTCTGCTTTGATGTCATTCTGCCTGACTGTGATCTTCGCACTGCTTGAAAGCACTGGAAGCCATACCAGGAGAAGGAACACTCGAGCCATGTTGGCTAAGGCCATCGCGCTGACAGCCTGCTACGTTCTGCACAAAGGTGCTTGGACCCATATGCTGAGAAAGTGTCGCACAACGGAAAGATTGGCAATGCGGCGCATGCAAGCCCACTGCAGATTTGCTGGCGTACCACCAAAGGTGGTGGCTGGATTTGACACAAGTTGGGATATCCTCAAATTAAGAATACCATTTTCGGGGTCCTCATACTAAGGATTACAATATATTGGGGTCTATATTGGGGTCCCCTGGGTCTTCTCTGCAGGCAGGGGCAGCGCGACCCCGCCGAAAGTTCAAAACGGTTCCCGCGTAAGACCCATGAGACCCAATTTGGGGTGGTCTCAACGAGTTTGATTTGAATACTGCCCCAACATTACTTACATTACTTTGTGTGACTTCATGAACTGCAAAAATGGGCACAGCTCCGAGACTACCTTCAGACCTCATGTTCCTTTGTAGTACCCTTATTGGTGCTCGGCCAGAGTCAGCCAACTTCTTCATCATTCCTGCGCGTCTACTACCTCTCTGACCCGGACTCCGGAACAACTAGAGGACTTGGCGTCTTTTTTGTTGAGTCGGGGCTATACGAATATAAGAAGCCCTTGTCCATCTGATTACAGTACCCGCTCTTCACTATTCATAACCTTCTAAATCGCCCGCATAAGGCGGCTTCCAGAAAACAGGGGGGACCAATATCCAAACAATCACAATCGACCTTCCTGTGGGTAAGCCCAAAATGAGCCCCTAATTTCTGGAAGTCACATAGAAGTTTGAGACAGTCTTCAAGTAGGCGTCCTGGCCAATTGACAACGTCCGGCTGCCCGCATCGCGCGTGCTTTGTTCAGCCTGTCACCAAGCTCCTGGTGCACTCAGGTGAAAGCTGAGAGCTGTCGGTTCTTCGACCCTATATAACCCCAGTTTCCATTTCATTTTCCATTTTCTTTTCCATTTGATTCTAACATTAACCATGTTACCCCCAGCGATCCATAAACCCCAGGTAGACTTGGGACATAAAGTTGAGCCTAGCTCGCGAAGTTTTTTTGGATTGGGTTTGGACTTCTGGGTTCAGGGCAGGAATGCGCGAAACGGGTGTTTGTAACGAGCGTTCAGGGCGTTCAGAGCACTGAGGGTCCGGAGAGCTCTAATTTCAAGTGCCCTTGAAAACTGCTGCTCAAGTATTCGGATGCCCTAAACCCTAAACCTTAAACCCTAAACCCTTCATAGTCCCACCAGATGAAGCCAGGCTCCAAGTTTGAGATTCCAAAGACGGAATCGCAAGCAAGGAATTGGGAGCAGAACAGGATGAGTCTGAATCTTTCACGGAGCAACAGGATGAGAGGACTCATCCACCCTAAAACACGGATCCTTCATAGAAAACCCTGCAGACAGGGACCACATGTTTGGCAAATGCTCTAAATGTTGTCTCTCCCTGTAAGCCTCATGCCGTTAAGTCCTACACAAGGTGACCGAAACCCCAAACCACGAGTATAACCACCATTACGATCCCACTTGCCAGGCAGCCACTTGTTTATACGGGAAAAGTCATGGGTCCCTCATGCATGAGGGTCTTTACATCGGTGACCATGGTACTAGTACGTAGCTTGTGTGGCCCTCCCGGGCTACTCCTTTTTGGAGAAATCCCCCGTGGGATTCTTCTCGAAACCAATCCTAAATCGCCTTTGACGATCTCCTTCTAATTAACCCCCATGTTTCTGAAAGGATCTCTCGGCCCCCCCATGTGGCAGTTTCCCAAAACAAGGATACCCCACTATAGACCTGAATGCGCACTATAATCCGAAAAAATTGGGACCCCCAAAAGTTTACCTCCATCTTTGGGCACCCATCCCAAAGTTCAGAAATGTCATTCAAGCACTCCTGCAGGCTCAAGGGCTGTTTTGCTCACCCCCTCAAGCCTTCCCGGGACAATGCGGGACTGTCGCCGGCGCATGTGCCAATGGTTGCATGTTGTGTATTGAAAAGACGGAGCCTGCAGAAACGGCCCCGCAAGATGGCCTCATGAGGTGTGTCTGCAATCTCATGCCGCAGGCTTTTTTGGTAAATATCAACCTTATACGGCCCACACAGGGCCTGCAAACTTTTGGAGTTCCATCCTTTGGCACATACCCACCAGTGCATGTTGCACCTGGTCGCGCATTCGCCCTAGGTAGGTACACTGCAAGCAAAAGCGCAATCTCTGGCGGAGGCTGAATTTGATAATCTGGCCATCATATAACATATCTGTTCTGGTCACCCAGATAGCTCACCCCAATATCAACTCAACAACAATCCTGAGGAACCCTATTCACCATCAGCAAATCCATAATGAAAGCTCGTCAAATGGACTAACTATATAGAATGCAGCTCTCTAACTCTCACATGACATGGGCAGACTCAGCAGGATTGAAAAGGACAGTGTTCAAGAACACGCAGGACAAATGAAGAGAAGTCGTCCGAACCTAAACCCTTAACCCTATAAACCTCATAATTCCTTGTAACTTGCTGAGCTGACAGGTGCGGCTGAGCAGGTCTGCACACCCGAATCTTGAATAATGTGTTGGGTCCTGCCCCACCTATTAATAGTGTATAGTAGGGGTCATATTAAGGGCTATATATATATATAACTCTATTATTGGTATTATCCAACTGTAAATGATTGGGGAATTGCCTAAGGTATATGAGCTATATACACCCTCGAACTAGCCTCTGCTCGTACCTGCTACAGTCTCCAGCACTCTCACTACCACGGCGCTCGCGGGGTCATTCCGCCTGCGGCATGGGCGCTAGAGGGAACTCACACTTGGGGACTCATGTGGGGTTAGTAGGGAACCGAGGTAATGGATGCTTGCAGCAGCCCCATATTACAATAGTAGTTTGCGTTTCCTTTTCCATCTTTTCCGTTCCCTACTAATAACCAGAGATGAGGCAGCCACTCGCTCAAGGCAGGGGTTCCCACTCAGAGAGCTGAGCCTGGGCACCTGACCCTCTCTTTCATCAAGCCGGGGCTTACTTGATCTCATCCATGCGGGCGTGTTTTTGTAAAACTGGGACCCTTGCAGGCCCCCCTCCGCAGCCCTTCTCGAATCAGTGGGACGGCGATGTTATAGCTTCACCTTACCGGCTGTGAGCCTTGACAGCCGTTAAGGGAAGAGCTCAGACTCATGCCTGTAATGATCATTTGAAACCTCAGGACTGAATTGTAAAAATGCTGTTTCTTAGGGTGCTACTGCCCGTCGTGCGACAAGTCTATACAATTCTAGGATGGATGGCTCAGCTGCCTGGGCCAAGCCCTAAACTAAACCTCCACGCATCCAAGGACGACCAAGTGGATGCTTCTCAAACATTCATAACTCATAGGGACCCCTTTCATCCCATTGTAGCTAGGGGCATCAAAGGAGTTGTAAGTAAGCCCTGGCGCCGCAGCCTATGGGAAAGGTGGATGCAGCGTAGGCTGCCTCCCCTGCCGGCACATAGCCGTCCGGCGGCGTCCTGGAACGACATGACGCCAACTCATGGAAGAGCCAATTACACAGAGATTGTGCTAGGGCTGCATTTCTACAAACTTTCGAGGCGTGACGTCACCAGCTGCTTGTGGACAGAGACGAAGGTGGCAGGGCTTTCATCTCTTGCCAGCCTAAAACCTGCACCGCGGATTCCGTGCTTACCACGCAGCAGCGTTGTCTGCGACCGCCTTAGCACATTGACTGCGGGTCACACCGAAAAACACCAGCACTGAAGCCAACTCATCAACCCTGAGCCCGGCAACCTGAAACCTGAATCACACATGATTTAAGTCCAGAAGTTGTATACGACGCCCCTACACATCAGGTTCTGGACCCTAATTCAACGCTGAAAACACTCGCTGTACTGTGAATCCAGGTCCTTCGGTAAAGGCCGGCAAGCAGCTCTCCATCGCCAATGCCGGCGATGATATTCCCCAGCCTTTGGGTTTTAGGGGGTAGGCCATGTGCACTACTGTGAATACGTGACATGGGGGCTTTCCAAAAGTTCGGGGCACCTTTTTATTGGTATACTATGGATAATAACCATGGAGGGGAGGGGTTCTCTGTTGGGGTCCCATCATATGGATTGGGGTCTATATTGGGGTCCTCTTATTTTGGGAAACTACCAAGTAGAGGTCTAAGCTTTAGATTTGACTTCAGGCGTAGCTCGCGCATGTTCCTGTCTGACGCATGTCGAAGCCCCAGTCCGTAACCCAGAGTCTTTCAAAAGAGCTCCTGGGAAAGCAACCTCCGCAAAACTTGCAGGCAACACGTTAGGTCCCTGCAACGAAACGGGACCAACGTGGCTACCCACTGCCTCTCTCGATTGGCCATACTGTTACATCCCCTGAACCCTGAGCTTGAAGGTGTTATGTGGCTTTTAACCCGGGCCCTTACGCGTTTGAAACCCAAAGCGTCCGACCCCAGAAGTCCATTCTCAGCAGCCGGCATGCAGGGAGTAGAGAGAAATGATTGCGGTTCGGAGGTATTGGTTGGGTTCTACCTACATGAGGGCGTCGCTGAAGTTCAATGGCAACGCCCTGAAGAAGTTCAGCCAATCTCTTGAAATGGTACCATGAAATTTGGAGAATGCCTTTATTGAAGAACAACACCCTACAACTATCCCTATATTTCAGGGTTTGCGCCCAATATAGGCCTGAATATACTACAACTATAGCCCTTGTTCAAGGAACCGCCGAAAGAGAGCCCTTACTACTGGAAACCCCCATATATCGTGTTTTGGCTTTCAGATAATTAGCAATTTTGATGTTCGTAGGTTCCTTGCGTGATTCAGGTATAGGATGCCGGAGGCAAACATCAAAATCATATTGGACACTATTTCGGCACCTCTATTCCACAATCTCGATGTATCACTAGATAATCCCAGTTTCCATTTCATTGTCCAACTTCTTGTCCATTTGATTATCCATTTTGGTGGTAATGTCCTACACGCTAGACCCCTCTACATCCCCATACCTTCCTTTACCCTACCTGGACCCCAAAAGTATGTAAAATAATGGCCTTTATGGCTGTTAGTAAGGGTTTAGGTCTATCATTTTTACATACTTTTGAGGTTTAGGTAAAACCTTAACCCCATGTAACCCCCTCTAAGCGAACGGAACATTCAGTCCCAAGGCGCTCAGCACCGGCATTTTGCCCCGCCGGGTTTTGGGAGGAAAGCGCGCGCACCTAGGCTCCATGGGGTCCTTCATCTCTATTTTTTTCTTCTGAATACTGGTTTAGGGACAAAGAGGTTCAGAATGGGGTATATGGGGCTGAGGGTTTCCGAAAATGGGGGGGGGTCAATGATGGTGAGCTACAGGTCATAGGGGTTACATAATACATAGGGAAAATATAAGGCTTGGGGTTCCACAAATTGGGGGTCTGTTTGTAAGGGTCCTACCCTGTCTGATCGCATGTGGTCCCTATGCAGCCACTACATACTTCGTCCCCAGTGATGCAACTCAACAGTCTATTGCCCTTGATAGCGCGGTGGTTGTTGCTGCTGGTATAGCCGGCCATATCGTGTTTTCATGACTGTGGCAGATGCTCACTGGCATGGGCGTCTCGTTAGTCAATCCGAACCTGATTCTTAGAGTCTTTGAAACTGGGCAAGCAAGACTAGGAGCCTTAGCCTTTGTTGCTGCTTGCTTGAGATGGCCAATCTTACTCCTGCCTTTCTATATGCTTGACATCCTGTTAAAACCATTATTTGCCCTGACGCTATTCATTCCCAAAAGTCCCACAGATGTGGCGCGCACAAGATATGTAAACACGTTGTATATTAACATATGTATATATATATGTGCACTGAAATATATCTATCCATGTATGTAAATGTATGCGCCTCCGCAACCCCTGCACATCTCTGGAAATTGTGCCCCAGAAATACGTCCAGATGAGAAAATACCTTTGGGGCCAGGCAGAGGGGTGTGCAGATGATGAGCTGGCAGAGGGATCTGTGAAGGGCGCCTGGCTGATCCCTTCGTTTGCTGGTCCACATAGGGCATACGCAGGGATGTAGGAATGATAACAGCGATAATGGAGAACCAACTGAAACTAATATGGAAAATACACGGAAAAAGTCTTTTACATGTTGTGTATATCGCTTATCTCTGGCTAATAGGGAATGGAGGAATGCAAAAATGGAAGCTATTATATTCCGGGAGTTATGTAAATCCTGTTGTAGGGATCCATGCCTCCATTCCCCCGACCACTAGTAAGTTTGGGGTAGAGGTTTTAGGCTTTCACAACGGCTTAGGCTTTCACAGCGATTTACGAGTGCAGGGCCTGCGCCAGGAGCCTACGGAAAAAATGCAGGGGACTTTTGATTTCTTCCAATGCCCGCTGACTTTTCAGATGAGGCCTAGGAGTCATCTAGCTTTCCAGGGTGAAATGATTTTTGCTGGACATTTCACCTCCTTCATGCGAGCCTGGCTCAAGGCTGCTTAGCCGTCGCTATTTTGAAAACGCAGACTTGGGCAGAAGAAAAAGCTCAGAAATATCGGTGTTGAAAAATAATAGTAATAGTAATAGCAGTAGTAGCAGTAGTAGTAGTAGTAGTAGCAGTAGTAGTAGTAACAGTAACAGTAATAGTAATAGTAACAGTAAATAGTAGCAGTAATAATAGTAACAGTAACAGTAACAGTAACAGCAACAGACATAGTAACAGTAATAGTTGGGCCTAAGGGCTGTCCCAGCTCATCCCTTTGTAACCTCTGCACATGTGGATTTTGCAAATTCAGGCACCACCAAAGTGGTAAGATCCTTTTCTCTATGCAGACCGCCGAAGGCACGAACCCGACAAGTCCAGCTACTTAGAGCTTATGGCAGTACCATATCCATTTGATCTTAGAGACCCCCCTGACTCATCTACATGAATGTCTCCACAGTTTTTGAAGAGATTAAGGACATGAGGTATTGTCTAAACTCCTAGTAACCCCCTTAATAACCCCTACAATCCTATAATAGTCCCCTATATACTCCCGTATATAGCCCCAGTAAGGAGTGTAGACTATACCTCACATGGCATTCAAGCTCCTCAGCGGTCCTCTGGACCCTTCACCCTACTTGAAATTCAAGGGAAACTATATCGCAACTGTAACTTGGGTCCTGCCCCCACCCATTAACAGTCCACAATGTGGGGTCATATTAAGGGCTCTATCTCTATATATATATATATATAGAGCGGGGCAGTACCCAACTACAACACAAATGCGGGACTCAGAGGGCTGATATTTGGGTTTGGAGTAATTACGCTGAACTGAACTCTTAGTATTCCCACGCTAAACGCTGCATCTGCAATCTTCAACTAAGGACGTTGAACCCGAAATCCCAACCCCTAGACCCTCAATGCCGGTGCTGGTGTGGTCTCCACATGTCCCTTCACCCTGAATCCCCATATACACCCCATGTTTCCGAGGCTCCTTGAATGCTCAACAAAACTCCTAGCTGCCAAGTTCTCTGACCCAACAGACAGCTGAAAAAGAACACGCTACTCAATACTCGCGTATGGCATCCCCTAAATTATATACCCCCCCTTTAAGGAGTTTAAACTCTGGCTCATGTTAGCCTTGGGGTGCAGGCTGCGCGCTGGTGCGCTGCCGCTGCTGCGCTGCGGTGGCAGGCCTTGCTTGGGTTTCCTGGCTAATCACCTCCCCCTAGTATTAACCCCTCCACCCCCCTAATATTAAATAGTGCCAATAGATTTCAATATATAATGGTGAGTACTTAATGTAGGGGGGGTGGGGGGGATTATGTTAGGGGGAAAGGATTAACCTACGGTTCCAAGTTACCTAAACAGTAGGCTACAGTACAGGGCTATGAAAACCTAGAGTCCAGGGTATATAGAGTCCAGAACCCATTATTTAGGTAACTGAAACCCTAGGGTAAGCTTCACTCCAAACTCCTGAAAAAAGGCATGGCATCTGGGAACTATGGAATCGCGTCCACACCAGTGGGTCGGATGAGGTCGCTTCGACGGCCAGGTGTCTAGGGGTCTAATGCAGGGACCGATATAGGGACTTGAGATGAGGATATGTGGGCTTCTAGGATATGTGTAGGGATTGTGTAGCTTCAGAAGTTTAGGGTTTCCAAAAATGGGGCGGCAATTCATGAACAGGATTACAATATTTGGGGGTAGGGACCCTCCATTTTTAAAACCCTTCTGGAAATACGGGCTCGGGGTAGATTATGCTGGAGCCAATAGTTACGTAACTTGAAGGATAGAAAGCATGGGTGTGGGGGTGAAGGTTCAGGGTTTCGAGCTTCAGGACCCGGACCCAAGGTTTGGGATTGGGATTAAGCTGCCCAAGCTCTAATCCCTCAAGGTGGGGCTTAGGGTTGAGAGCCCTAGACCCTAAACACTGAACCAAGGCAGTCTAGCTTTTGGGTTTGGAGTTCCAGGTGTTGGGTTGATGAAAGGTTTAGGGCTTAGGGGAGCGAAAACTTACCAGATGGATACCCTCACATGAGGCGAGCGGGGGACTGCATGCACCGAAAGGGAAACCTAAATTGAACCGCCTGAATTCACCCTATACCCTGAACCCTAAATTCCCCAAGATTAAGCCCTCAACCCTCAAGCAAAGTGTAGAGAATCCTATGTCCAAACCTTGCACACCTTGTGTTCCCTCTTATACATGTGTATATATATATAGACTTATATGTATGTATCTCTATTTTTACGCCCTACAAAACACGTAAAGCCCGGCGCAATCAAGCATGCCTTCTTCTTTTCAAGCAAAACCACATCCTATCTTCTCCGAATTCCCATGTGAAAATTCCTATACCGGAAAGCTTCCTGTTGTGTGCCCCCCCCCCTCCCCCCCCCCGCATAGCCCTGTCCCCCCTAACTATTCTATTGCAAGCTCCCCATACTCCCTACCATCAACTCAGCAGTTGACATCAATGAAATGTAGGGGGCGGGAGGGAATGTTCAGTAGCATGATGGGATTGCACCCTAAAACACGAACCCCAAATAATGTGGGGTCCTGATTAGTGTAGGGGGGCTCTCCCCAAAACACAAAACGGTCCCTAATTAGTGGAGCAGGGCTACACCCAAACAATCCATAGTTTGAGTTTTTAATCAAAATTCAATAGGAGGGATCAGCCTGGATCCTAGGTTTTAATTGAAATCAACTAGGAGGGATCAGGATCGGCTTTTCTGGCCGCGCAACTTCGCACAATGAAGGCCTCTGAAACGAATCAGGGGGCAGCTGAAATATTTTGGATAAACTTCGCACAAGTAAGGCTCTCGACACTCATCGGGACCCAACATTACCCCTAAACCCCTGACCCTAAAACCAAAATCCTCCCTTCTCAGTCTTCTTACAAGCTTGTCTGTCTCAGCTGCGGGAAAACAGCTTTCGCAACTCGGAGGCAGCTGACCTGGGAGTTGGTTTTTGGCACTCTGAGAAACCAGGGCCAGCAACACCGGATGTTTTAGAAACTGCGGGGCTATTGCGGAGCTGTATGAGCATGCGCAGATGCGAACAGAGGAACCTACGTTTCTGAAGTTTCAACAGCTTAAGCTTTCTACCATTGAGAGGTATGTATGGCTAGCCTTCGGCCTTTCCACGGAACTGGACATTTATTCCTCCATGGTAGAGTGATTCGAGGAAGGGGCTTAGTTGTGTAATTAGCCACGGAAGGTACTGTTTCTCGGTTGAGGTCTTCTTCTGGATCCTGTGTTTCTTGGGTTTTGCTTGCTGCTTCGGTTTCAAGGGTGACGTGTTTGTCTCTCGGGATTTAGGAAATTGAGAGCGAGAGCATGCTCTAAACCCTGAACCCTAAACCCTTTTTCAAGGGTCCGGAGGCTGATGCACTTCGTCTGCTCCCCTGCAGCGTGTAATTCGTGTCTGTCTGTTGGTTTCTATGTTTCTATTCTGAGGCAAGGTAAAAGGCTTTATAGCTAAAGGTCTGCAAGTGATTCACAGCATCTTTATGAATCTCCCGGCTGCATCGCTGACATGTAAATCAAGCATCCTGGCCTATGAAATCTAGCCCACTTTCCTCGCGCATGATTACAGGAGAACTGGGGAATGGGTTATAGCAGTTGGAGGGACTAAGCAGAAAAGGCTTACCATGGGGGATTATATAGAGACCATTTTGGTGATCGATTGCCCCCTTTTCCAAGTACGTACCCTCCGGAAACTAACATGGAAACCCAAAAAGGGTTTTATAAAGACTATAGTCCTTTTAAAGGAGGGCTATATGGGTTTCCATGTTAGTTTGGGGGAGTGTATGAGTAGGGCACCCCATACCACAGGACAAGCTTCGGGGGCGACCAGACTTGCGCAGGAGGAACGTGAGGCTGCCTCGGCAAGTGAGCCACCGGCTGCCAGGCGCTATGAAGCTGGGAATAGGGGGACCTCAATATAGACCCCAAAATACTATAGTCCTCATTCTAGGGACTCCGAAAATTGTACCCCTATTGTACTGAGGATTGTGGAAAGGCTTGGGAGGGTCGCACAAAGCACAGGGCTAAAGGATCTGAGTTGGGGATTTCGGTTCTAGGGCTAGCAATTACTGTTTATGACTTGGGAACTGGACCAACCAAAAACAGCGACTAACTATAAAGAAGAAGTGCTATACCAGGTCCATATGGGATACAGTGATACAGTCTAACCTTCTGCTTCACAAACGCCGCACTGGGCGTTGAAGAGAGCATGCCGCACCATAGAAGCCTGAGTAGACCTAGACCAGACTGAGCCCGGGGGCTTGTAACGTCAAAGCAGAAAGCACAATATGGAAAACACAGCACTGACCCACATAACTTGAAGACACTTTCGTGCCCGAAATCATCAAACCGCACTGCCCCAACCTACCTCTTAATAAGGGGTTCTGCGCACGCTTGCATCAATCCACTGCCCTGAGTTCCTACAAATCCTACGGCCGCTCCCTCTCCCCAAGTCGAGAAATGGATTTCTCGCCCGCTTTTGTCGGGGGGAGTTCTGAAGAAGCAAGCCGCGGCCCGAATCCGAGGCCACCCACTCCCCCCCTCACCCCGCCCCCGCTGGAACAGCTCCGCCAACGCAGCCCCCTCAAGGGCTACTAAATTCTTCATACACCAACATGCCCCAAGCCCATTTTGCAGAGCACTCTTTGAGTATATGCCTCGACATACTTACGTATACACACACACACATATATATATATACACACACATAGCGGGGTTTCCCCAAAATTAGGGGGTACCTTTTTGGGGGGCCCCATCATAAGCACTTTAGTATTTTGGGTCTATATTGGGGTCCCCTTATTTCGGGAAACTAGTGTATGTATGTATGTATGTATGTATATATATATATATACACACGCATACCTGCAAATCAGGTGCGTGCAGGAGCACATGCGTATCTGTCTGAGAAATATCCGCAAGCCTGCAGCCCAATATCTTGAAACCTACCCTCACCATCTCCCATCCAAACCAGGGCAAGCCTTATACAATATAATCCCTACATCCTGAACCCTAAACACAAAGCCCTACACTATCCCTCCATGATCCCTACATCTTGAACCCTTCACCCTAAACATCTAAACCCCATACTACCTCTAAACCCTAAACCCTAAACCCAAAGGCCTAAACACTATACTACACCCAAACCCTGTTCCCTAAACCCTACTTCCCAGAGCCCAGGGGCTGCTTGGGAGCATAGGACCGGCTTGGCCGTGACATCTGCACTGGCATCGGGGGCAGAATCATCTCTGTCTTGGGGTCCACCAGCCTCGAGGGCTTTAGGGATTTAGGGTTTTAGGGCTTAGGGTTTAGGGTGTAGGGTTTTAAGTTTGAGGGCTTAAGTACCTGAACCCCAAGAATATGTAGAATAATTGCCTGTTAGGCTTTTTTTTTTCTCGGGGTTTTGGGCTATGACTTTACCTACTTTTGGGTTCCAGGTAAACCCAATAGCCCTTAAACTCCTAAACCCTGAGACCCTATACTCTGAGCGTTTAATTAGAGTTTAAGCTTTCGGTTCTTACCACCTCCATGGACATGACAAAGCGCAAAGTCTCCATCCGGCAATTTGGGTACAATAAACCGACCCTTGAGAGAGCTACAGGGTTTTGAGCTTTGGGCTTTAGATTTAAGAGTGTAGGGCTTAGGGTTTGGGAGCTTAGGGTGAAATCTCTGAGTAGGGATATTACCGGACACCAGCGGTCTCTCATAAGAGCATACGGGGATGTAGGTTATAGCCCAGTAGTTACTTGAAGGCCTTCCTACCCAGGGGAAATCTACGGCTATCCTACACCTTAAACGCTTAATCCCCTCTCCCTAATATGACATGAAACCCCCCAACCCCCCTAATATTACATACTCTCTATACTATGATACACTGATACACCACAACGGAGAGTATTTAATAGTAGGGGGCGGGGGGTGGGTGGGTTAAATATTAGGGGCAGGGATGAGGGTTGAGGGATCAAACATCAGCTACCTTCCCAGCCAGTTCAATCATGTGCAATAAGCCCCTAAGCCACGGAGGCACCCACTGGCTAGCCCTAAACCCTAAGCCCTGAACATTATGAGCTTGGGGGCTTCAAGTTCTACGAACTCTGCAGGCGCTAAAACCTGACCACAAATTCTACGAACCCTTCCGCGGTTACTGCAATTTCTTGGAAGGGTGAATATGAGAGCGTGGTTGAGCGAACGCAGGGGTGGTTCTGCAAAGGTTGGGCGAAGCAGGCGTGGTTCTGCGAAGGTTGTGGCATGTTCTGCGAGTTCAGTGGTGGGTACCAGTTCAGCTTAGAGACGTGGGGTTTAGGGCATGAAACTTTGAGGATAAGGGCAGAACGTCCTTTCATTATGCATCATTAGGATTTAGCGTTTAGGGCTTCCCTATTAGGCGACTCCTATCATTTAAACCGTTTCGGCTTGGAGAAAGTGGCAGGCTGCATTCGGCAAGTCCAAATCAACTAGCTGGTGAGGCCCAAGTGTGTATTTGGATTGAAGCATGGCGCCGGCGGAAAGCAAAGCTCAAAATCGGGATCTCGTTGATCCATTTGGGAGGTGCGTTCAAGCTACTTTACCCAATACCAAGTAGACATGGGCCTTATGCCGGTACATGAACACTCGGAACATACCAAAACGATACGGCCTTATAAGATCCCAAAAAGTGATTCTTTTTAATCCCCTATACCTATCTTGCCTTGGACGCCTTGGGCAAACTGTCCTGCGACACAACTTTTGCCAACTTAATCCCCTCCCCAAATATCAAAACCCGGCCACCCCCTCATATTAAATATCATAGTATAAAGGTGCCGGGGGGTCTTTAATATGAGCCGAAGTCTACACTCCTAGTTGCCCCCTTAACAACCTATATGGCAGTCCCTTATAATTACAAATTTCAAGCCCTAAACCGTAAACCCAAAACCTTATATAACCCCCTTCAAGAGGTTTAGACTATAGCTCATACCAATGGGAGAGAGTAGCCACTTTCCACAAGAACAAAAACAGTGGCAAACCCAACAACCCCAACCGTGGAAGCTGTTCCAGGCAGGGTTTTAGGGTTTAGGGTTTCGGGGTTCAAGGTTTTAGGGCTTCGGGTTCCTGAGCCACTACTCCCCGCAGCCCCAAAGTCCCAAACCAACGGGCCCTAAAGGATATAAACCTCTCAATATTCTGAAATCTCAAAAGCCATCAAAAAACTCACAAAACTCCGTAAACCCACTAAAACTTGCACCTAACCTCTAAACCTTTACCCCTAGACCTCATGCACCTACACTCTACTAGGACCCATCTGTGGGCATTTGGGAGTCTACAGCGGCATCTACGTAACTCTGATCAAAACCTTGGTAACCCGGTAACCATAGTACAACAAGGGTGCCATGTTTATTGTTGTTTAGGGTTTACCGTTTAGGGTTTAGGGTACCATTGGCACTCCTAGCAACCTTAATAATGTAAGGTTACCAACTATGGCCGCTTTGTTGGGCCTTGAGATCTTTTGGGGTGGTTCTAAACGCTCATGGACCAAGGACGCATGCTAGGGGCCCAAAACAGTGAACCCCTAGTCTCTAAACGCCTAAACCCACAAAACCCTCAAGCCTGAATAGCCCAAATCCCAATCTCCGCAAGACCAAAAAACCTCTAAACTCCAAAACTTCCCAAGACTCTTAACGCATGTCCCCCCAAACTCCCCCAAACCCCTAAAGCCGAAGCCCCCCAAAGCCCTACAGCCTAACCCCTAATCCCCCAATGCTGGATACCCTACTGCCCATTCAATTTTCAGTATTTCATATGGTTCTCCGTTCTTGGTGTAATATACCTAAAAAAACCCAGCCCTAAACCCCAAATGGCAGCTTTCATTTCCTGTTCACCTCACCAGTATTGACATACACATCGCTGAGCAAGGAGCCTCTGCAGTCTAAACCCTAAACCCTCAAAGACCTCGACCAGCCGGCCTCGGCGCCTGTGTCACAGGAGTTGCTGCTGGTACCTCCTCTTTCGCCAGCTGAAAATACTGCTCCTTAGGTGAATGTAGGGTTTTAAGGTTTGAGGAGCTAAAAGGATCTTGAAAGGGTTGAAGGCATTAGGGCTTTTAGGGTATATGCCGCAAGGGCTAGGATGGGTTGGGAAATACCCCCAAGACGTACCCAGAATCTGAGGAAGCACTCAGATACAATGCGCGCGCAGTCACTGTCAGCATGAAAACAGCTGCTAAGCCCTAAACCCTAAACCCTATAACCCATATAACCTTATATAAGCCCATTACAATAGCTTCCATTTTCTTTTCCATCATCCAAAACTGCATTTCAGGTAAGGCGCTGCAGCCTGGCTGAGCTGCATCTGTAATCTGGCTCGTTCTGCCTCTGCCTGGGAGCTCTCAGGGTTTACCCAGACCCTCCTATGTAGTTCCTTTTTTGGTAGTATATTGTAATCCCTTACCAAAAAACCATAACAGACCCAAAAAGGAACTACATAGGCAGGAGCCCTTGGGTAGGGTTGAAGGTTTACGGCTTGTGGGTTTAGGGTTTAGGCTTTGGAAAGATTGCGGGGGGTGCATGCCTCATGTACGGACCTCAAACAAGTCCGTACAAAATGCCAAACATGGTGAGTTCTACTGTCGGGTAGGCGCTCATACCTAATACACATATATACATGTACATATATATACATATATAATGCGCCAAAATACCTAAGACTGGTGTTGATGCTTTCGGGCGTGGTCCTTGACCTGTGTTGGGGGCTGGATTTAATGATTTAGGCTTTGGATTTTGCGGATGTGGGATTCTAGGACTGCAGTTTCAGATTTAGGGGTGTCTACGGAGTAAGAGAGGTTGAGCTGGCGTACTTCGTAAGAGCCCTTAGCGGCATCCTGCAGTTCTGAAACTATAAACCCGAGTTACTTGAGGTTCCCCCACCACGAGTGACTACAAGGGATAATGAAAACAATCTTTATCAGGTTCCCTCTATCTTCCCGTCACAACAGCCTTTGTGGGAGGTGGTTTGTCACGAGGGTTAATGGTATTGCCGACTACCTGACTTCCACAAATGCCGCAGAAACTAGGGTGGGAAAAATCATCTGACCTAAGGGAGGTCAGTACTTGGACTACTCTGTGTGCTTAGCCTCTGTTCCTGTAGGAACCACAATCTGGTTGTAGCCCGGAAACCCCTTTGCAATCTGCCCATGACAACCTGAGCCTTATGGTTTCTTCATCCCCCCTGGTCGTCTGCGCCTGCATGAGGCGGCGTTGCTCCGCCTCGGCCTCCAGAATCCTGCGACTCCTCAAGTTGGAGGGTTGAAAGCTCACAGGGCTTCGGGTTTATGGTTCAGTTTTGGGAGCTGGGGTGTAAGGGTTCAGGGCTTACCTGAGGTTAAGGGTTGAGACTGTTTTATAAGATTGCAAAACCTGAAATTAAGCCAAGATGGGACTGGCTTCTATAGAAAACGACCATTTAAGGTGAGGTCGGGTGAGGTTGCCATGTTTCTTTCGAAAGCTCTGCCGATAGTAGATGGCATACCTGACTGTTCACATGAAATCTATGTCCATATCTGAGTTGGACCATGTGGACTGAATTGAAACTAGGATAAGGTACACTTAAGTCAGTTGCGGAGGGCTGCTGTAATCCAGACGTCTGACAGAGCTTCTGGGCCCACTTCGCCTCCTTCATATTATTCGGGGGACATCATCTCCCCTTACTTTGTGACAGCAGCCGTGGCAACGCCATTGACATAATACGTACCTTGTCATCATGATGCTGGTGTTCATTGTACGTAGTATCAGCAAAAGCTAACCTCGCTAGTTAGGTAGTTTCTGCTGCTGGGATGGGCAAAAAGGCATGTTCACAACAGAGGAAGCCCTTCATAGAAATGCCCCAGGGCTGGATCACGAATTCTATACACAAATGCCTAGGCGCTGGGAACCCACGCATGCGAAGTGGTTGTATGTAAAAGCTATCCAAGTATGTCTACAACCCCTTTGTCAGCAAAACAATACGCAAGCATTATCCGGACCATAAAAATCCTAAACCCTAAACCCCTAAACCCTTAACCCTAAACGCTTAACCCTAAACCCTTAACCCCTAACCCTTAAGGGGTTAAGGGTCCTTTCCGCTTCGGCTTCCTCCTCGCGCTGTCGCTCCGCTTCCTTCTCGCAGGTGCAGTATCAACATTAATATTAGTATTAATCTTATGTTGGTATTCGTATTAATATTAATATTGATATTAATATTGGGTATGAATATTACTATTAGTGTCAGTATTAGTATCAGTATTAGTGCAGCTGCAAAATCGCGGTTTCGGTTCTGGGGGGTCCGCCTGGCATTCTAGGATTATCACCAGGATCTCCTGAACAAAATGTCAAAGGCTTAGTTAAAGTGTAGGGTCTACAGGGCCTGGAATTTTGGGAGGAGTCGGTTTCGGGTCATCTGGCTCGTGGTTAGGGCTGTAGGCTTCCAGGCAGCCAGAAAGCTACCGTGAGGGACGTTGGACTGACTCAGGGAACTGCTGACCCAAAAAACCGCATACACCTCGGCCGAGGCTTAGGCACATACTGCTCTTGGCAGCTGAGTCAAGGAATCTTCTTCATTGAACGAGTTATGAGTTTGGCGCTTGATGGCTCCAATCATGGACCCTCTCCCTCCAACTGCTCAGCTTCGGTAATCAGGTGTTTGGACTCTATGCCTTGCACCCCAAACCCGAAACCGCAAGCCTCAAATCTTAATCCTCAATTACAAAACCCTAGGCTAGCCTAGGCCCCAAGCTCTGTCAGGCTGCTTCTGGGGTTCTGCAACCTGCTATGAATAGGATACTGCTACGTTAACATCTAGACCCTACAAAATGGAGAACGCAAGCCCAACGTCCTCCGCTTGCTCCTCTTGAGCGAAAGCCGCCGCCAAGTCGTCAAGCTCCTGGCAGCAAAGGCAAAATGACCCTCATCTATCCCCCCCACACCCAAACAAGTTATTTTTCATAGAAACTACAACCTTGATGTTCTCAAACTCCGTGTTAGGGCTTAGGCTTTAAGGTTACCTGAGTGGCTCTGGGGAAGCAATGCGCAACAAGGGAACAAACCCCACTTGGCTTGCTTGAGTGGATTCCTCGCTTCAGTGCTTTCTTGTCAGTCGACAAGCTCGCAATCCGTGGATTCTACTGCCTTAAAATGGGAGTTGCTCACAATTCCCACTATAGAATCCCTTAGTGGCCATGCACACAGTCCATTTATCATCGCTCTACACCTGGGTCTTGCATTTTTTTAGGCCGCAGCCTGATCAATTCCTGCCAGATGCGATTAAGCACAGTTATGAGTCCGAACACTTTGCCAGGCCTTTTAGGCACCAGAGGACCCGTAACCCACAAGCTGAAGTATCTAATCAAGTTGAAAAGTGTCGAGCAGCAAGCGAAGAATCCTGGCATGCCCGCTTGTGTTATATATCCCCGGAGTTGAAAACCGAAGCCAAGTCCGCGTATGAACTTGAAGGAGCAGATTCTGCAAAGCAACCACGTAAAGCCCTTAAACCCTAACCTTCCTAAACCCTTGGATCCTAAACTCTAACCTTCCTAAACCCTCCTAAACCCTAACCTTCCTAAACCCTTGGATCCTTAATCCTGAACCTTGAACACCCTGAACACTCAACAGATCTTCCACTGCCATCAGGCCTCCTGTTTGCGCGCTTCCTGCCAGGCTCGCTACGGAGGTTCAGCAGAAGTACTGAAGATCCAAACGGTTTAGGGTTTATTATTATTATTACTATTATTATTACTATTGTTATTACTATTATTATTACTATTTAGAGTTCGACTGCCTTTGTGACTACCATGGAGGGCAATTCAGGAAACATGTGGTCAAACATAGGAGGAATGCCATGTTGACTCGTCAGCGTCTACATCACAGACAAGTCGCTGCTTGCTGACGTGCCTTCTTACATGTCTGGAAGGATATGAGTCAAAGTGCTAGCCTGGACAGGACACCAAAGCCCCTCCTTGATGTCCAACCAATTTCCGAGTGGGAATCCTCTTTGCAAGATCTTGCAAACCACCATTGCTGAGACATAGAGTGTGGCTGGCAGCTCCATAGCTTCGCCCCCTACATCAAGGATATTTAGTCCTAGTTTCGCGCCCCCAAAAGCCGCCAGCTGCACACACCCTCACATCGGAAGCACCCATGGAGAAGCACCAAGCCTTCCAAGTTCCTCGTCATCTCATGCCTCAAGCCCAAATGCCCCACACCCTGAATCTCGAAGCCATGAACACCATGAATCCTCAGACTGCGCAGTGATTCACACGAAGTAAAAGTCCGCAAAGAAGCCCCATGTCATGCATTCACTGACTTATTGGAGCCTCTAGCTACCAAACCCCCGGACATTTTAACGCTTGACCCTAAACCCTGCACCCTAAACCCTAATAATTTCTAGCCTCTGTAGAATCCCAATATAACATATGAGGAATAAGCCCTTTTCAGCCCAGGTCTTTCTCCGAACTGCTGAAGGCCCTAAACCCTAAACCCTGAACCCTAAACCCGAAGGCGAAACCCAGGCCTCCTGCTGCTTGGCGGCTCTGGCTGCTGCTGCTTCCTGCTCCTCCTTGGCTTTAGCCTTCAAAGCTTGCCGAACTTTCCTTTTAAACTCCAGGGGACACTTTAGCGGGGGTTAGGCATATACATTTACACATAGATCTATGGGCTTCTATAACTTATAAACACACAGGCCTCGATGGCTCAGGGTTCAGGAAGTCATGTTTTGAGTTTGGGGGCTTCGGGAGTAGACCTTCCCGGGCTTGAGTAAGACTACCCAGAGAGCCCAATATGGCTTAACTAATGAAAATACCCTTCCGTAATATGACCTAAGGGATGTTCCTGGGTTAAGGGGTATACCCTTCCTTAATATGATTTAAGGAATATTCCTTGGTTAGGGAGTAGAATTACCCTTCCGTGATATGATTTAAGGAACATTCCTTGCTTAAGGGGTATTGGGCTGCCAGCCTACGACGACATGTAGATCGATTTGAACATACCCCCACCCCGTTTCCAGCAAAAGCAGGTGCGGGAGACACTGAACCCTTCTTGGTCTTGCGTAAGGAGGAAACCCTCTAGCAGCTTCAAAACAAAATAAATGAAAATGAAAGTGATGGTAATTAATGAGAGTAGGAGCTTCCCTTTTCATTCCCACTCTAAACCCTAAACCCTAAACTCTAAGTAGGAAAGTCCGCGCCTGCGCCTGCTCCAGCTGGGCGGCTCTGGCAGCAGCTACTTCCTCGGCCTTCTCGGTTTTGACCTTCCGAGCTTGCCGAACCTCCCTCTGTGGAATTGTTTAAGGGATACTCTAAAGGCCTATAGGCCTATATGTACATATATATATATATATGTATACACAGTATTTTCCATAAACATGGGGAGTACCCACGACCCTAAACAATTATCATCCCTGTTGTTGGGACCCTAAAATAGGTGCCCCTAATTTTAGGAAATCCCCACATTTCTCTATAGGGTCTATCGTTCAGCATTTGGTGTTTAGAGTTGAGGTTGTCTCAAGCAGGGCAGCCCCAAGGGATGTGAGATGATGTGAGGGTTATTTTGTGAAGTTTCCTGGAGCAGGGTCCGTTGCTATCGGGGTACTTAGTCGTTGTTCTGACGACACTGTGCTCTGTAGAAGCTATGCGCGAAGTATCTTTTGCGAGTCTATTTGAGCAAAACTGTGCGGCTAATTTCCTAGAGCGTGTCTCGCATTTTATACCGCATCTTGCGAAATCTCAAGCACTACAATTCAATTGTTTGGAACAAGCTCGCCAGCTGGATGTGAGCATGCGACCCAACTGCAAGCAACGTGCAGTGTCTTCCAATTAAAGCGCCTCAGTTGACTATCAAACCCGCTACTTATGTTAATAACGTTACTTCTCACGGACCCCTCAACCCTCTGCCAGAGTCTATCACGAACCTAAGACCGCGTCGAGAGAGTGTGTGTGGAAGCACCCGCCCATATGAGTTAGAACCTTGTACAGGATGTCGCAGTGTTGAAAGGCTTCTCTACCCAGATCCGACATCCAAAGGAGACGGCATCCACTGCGGAGAGCATTCACACTTCCCCAGACATGAATCCTTTGCAGGCTTTGTAAACAATTTCGGCTGTACACTGTCATGGCACTGGCAGTAGGTTTGGTCTTGGGTCCGGCCCAATATGTTCCTGAGATAACGACCCTCCCAACCCCACGTTGCTATCTTGGGAATCTTAGTCTACAGTTCTTCCTGCCCGGGGGCAAGACAAAGAAATCTTACCCCGAATACTTCTCATCCAACTTGCCCAACATCAAGTAGATCCGCAGAGCAGCCTGCTGTCCGTTGGCGTGGGCAGCCAAACCTTGTTGTTGTTGACGAATGAAGATGCAAACTATGCAAACCTTTTCTTCTATACACATACACAAAAACATGCACAAGCAAATCAGGTTCATCACCACCCTGAGAGATGAGTAGCTAGTATGCATAGTATGCACTCACGCATGCACAAATTTCCCAAGTATACACGTGTACCTTTCTGCATGTTCATAAATGTAGATCTCCGTCCCAAATATGGTTTATTGGACCGAAAACACAAAGTGGAAGCGTCTTAACAATCCTAGAGAAACATCACCTTCCTCTTGAGCACCTTGCGCTTGGGGTTATATAGGGATCATGGAAGAGAAAATGGGAACTGCTACATTATAATGGGGTGCATATTGGAGTTATACAGGGAATTCCATTTACACAGCCGCTTATTTCACCCCCAAGACCCAAGAAGCACGCTAACTGAATCCTCGGGGCGCTCTGCCAGATCGATTTTGTTCCCCTCATCGTCGAGACCCTCCTGAAGCCGATTTGGGGCTCGGTGAGTAGATAGAAGATGGGGTGTATATATATATATATAGATATACACACATACCCAGAGCCATATTATATCTACTTAAGGGGGACTGTAATAGGGCGTAGGGCTTTTTTGGAACAACTGCTCTTCTCCGTCCGCACTTTTCGGCAGAGGGGTGTACTAGTGTAATCATTCTAGATTTGGGAGGTTTGAGCACGGCGTTGATCAAACAGAATGCAATCAATAAAAAGGCATGTCGCATGGTACTAACAGTAGGATCTAGGTCATGATGGCAGGAAGGTTTGCGGTTTTCATGAAGACGCAATTCCTGCTCTGCTTGGGGGAGCCTTGCAAGCCTGCGAGTGCATGTGCGGAACTTTGGGCGAGCAATTCTTGGCAGATATCACATGTCCACGCAACTAGGGGTAGCGTAGGAGATGCAACCTATGGCCGATAGCCGCCCTGGCGGCCAAGCTTCTGGAAGGTTGGCACTTCAGACCTGTACAAACACAAAGTTCAGGTCTAGGTGGTTCCCTTTCAAACCCGATGCCACCATGGGACCATTCCAGAACCTCCAGCGATCCTTGGGCCTCTTGGAGCTATAGCCATGAAGGAGTAATGACTTCGTGCGTAATCCCAAGGGCAGGGGCCGCCCTGTTGCTGGCACAACGCGCGAGTCAATAACCAGCGACGGGAAAAGGGGTTGGGTAAGAAGCCTACATCCTAAACTTACTGAAGCTTTGTAGGAAAGAAAAGAAAAATATTATAGAAGGATTATATAGGGATTTTAGACCCTTATTCCCTACTATAACCCCAATATATACACTCCTATTATAATAAAATAGTTGCCATTTTCTTTTCCGCTATCCCTATATTCCCCTATTCCCTACTAAGCAGAGGTAAGTAAACCCATAGCCAAACCTGGGGCTCTCCCCGTTAGGTGCGCTTCGGAATTCCTTGGGTTTAGGGCTGACACTGCCCCCCCACTTGAGAACAGTTGGAGAATCATTATAATATGGTTATATGTAGCCCTTAATAGGAACCCTAATATAGACTGTTACTGGGTGAGGCAATACCTAAGGTTTAGGGTTTAGGGTTAGGCTTTGCAGGATTTTGCCTGATCCCTGGCCTAGAAGGTGTTCTAAGCAATCCTTAACCAGATGGCGACAACCAACCCTAAACCCTGAACCCCAAACCCCAAATCCTAAACCCTAAACCCTATAAACCCTAAACCTGCTGATTATGTATTCTTTTTGAGGCAATTGTCCAACTCTTTGGCTTGCAAAGCCTCAGAAAGTGCGGAGTTCAGGCTAAACCCTGAACAATCTTAAACCTAAAACTCTAAACCCCAACCCCTAAAGGGTTTAGGGGTTGGGGTTTAGGATTCAGGAAGGGTTCAGGCTTAGGGGAAGTGGCAAGTGTATCTACTCTGCCCGTGTGTCAGGGCCGGCCTTCCGAGCAGACCCACATTTATCATGGGAGAGCCCAGGAAAGGAGCCAGAAGTCTAACGACCCTCAATATGGGGATGTCCCAAGTAGTTGGTGCAGAAACCCTACGAAAACTTTTCCCAAGCACTTGTACCCAAAGCTAAACCGAAGTTTCGCTGAGGCCTCGCGTGCAATGTTTCAGAATGAGGATCACCCTACAGCCCCCTAAGATGCGAGGATCCTCATTGTAGGGAGTCTCTGCAAATCAATTTCAAGAACTCCTCTCCTACTTGAGGATACCCACTACTTGAGGATACCCACTTATATAGGGATAATGTAGGGAGTATATAGGGATCATGGAAAATGGCAACTAATGTATAAGTATTATACAAGTTATCCATCATTTGCTCCATGTGCCCTGGCCTCGCGACAAGCCTTCCTCAATTTCTCCTGCCGACAGCTTGCTGTGGCACTTGTGTCGCAAGGATCTGTAGATGATTGAACAAATAGCTTGAATGGGGTTTCGAGATGAACTTGAAGTATGGTACGCGGCGGATACAGCGTAGGTTGAATTAGCGGTAGCTGCATGGGTATGTTCGTAAGTATGCGATTTCGGACTGAAGTGTTTTTTGCCTGAGCAGCATGCTTCCAAGAGGAGCCTCTCCTTCGGAACACTCGCAGTTCTAGGTTGAACCCCTAGTCACCAAACGCACCTGTGGAAAGCAGGCAAGCAGCCCTGTATAGTAACCCCCTCTACAATGCCAAACAGCATAGGAGTTTCCACCTTCATGTTGGGGTCTTTTTGGGGGGGCCCATTTATGGACCCCCCCCCCCATAATTTGAAGTTTCCTGTTAGTTTGGGAGATGGTAACTCCGGTAGCCCTTCCCCGATCTGCGCTCCTTCGGCAGGCTACCTGGGCTTGGCCAAAAAAAAAGAGCCATCAGGGAATATATTATATAATAGAAGGATTCTATTCCCATACTTCCTTCGATCCACCAATATTTGTGTGTTATTAATACAAGTTACAGGCTCTTGCTAGCAGATTGTGTGTAACTGGGACACAGGGAGCCAATGACGCTGTAAAGCGGTTGGTCTCAGGGCGTGGCGAAGGAAACGGTTTAGGGCTACGCTTTGGCAAGCCAGGTTCAGGGATTGGGGTGGGGCCCACCAGAAACAGGGAAAACCCTCTACCAACGAACGCCTGGCTTCGCAAACAATACCCCTTTTGAACACGTCCTTCTTAAGGGGTCTGTCCTATTTGGCCTCAGGAAGCTGCCTAAACCCTATATCCTGAATCCTAAACCCAAACCCTGATACCTCAAACCTAAATCCCAGCTGCAGAGAAAGAACTTGTCGACCAAGGGCCTGAACTTGACTGGGTTGCTGTTAAGGAACTTAAGCTAAGGTAGCATAAGATGGGTATATGATCAACAATGGGGTTTACTTATTGTGGTAACTGACCTCAAGACTCCTTAACAGCAAGCCAGTTGATGCGGTGGTCAACTTATCTGTTCCCTACATCGCGGGGTATCAGCATTTGGGAGTTTAGGGTTTCAGGTTTCGGGTTGAAGGTTTAAGGTTTGGGGCGCCTGGAAGAATGATCTTGTTTTGGGATGTAAAGCGGAGTTCGTATGTTGGGAAATACCCCACATACTTTGAGATGGTCCCTGTATACCCTTATAAGCATCCCTATCTGTGTATGTGTCCTTCTATGAAGTTAAGACCTGAACTATTTGATGAGACGACCAAGTCGTCAAAGAACTTAGGTTCAGACTCGCAGGCTTCAGGGTGTCCAGTTCAAGTGTGTTTTTCCTAGTCTACCAGTTGTACCGTGTTTAGCAGGGATTGAAAGATATGGGCTATAGGGACTATACACGGAAATTATACGAAGACGAGAGGAAACCGTGCCTCACTTCTTTACGTACCATCTGTAAGGCACTGCTGCAAACAGAGGTCGAACATCTGCGGGCAACTTCTTCTGAATATGGCCCTAACGAATAAAGATGGCAAGTTAAAACAGAAGAAAGGGGACATATGTCGGAAGGGCTCCCAGATGTATGTTACGTCGGAGAACTGGAGAAAACCCAACAGCATTACAATGACAGCTTCAAACACGCCACACTGCAGTTGCTACAACTTTCATTCAACATTGAGAAAAGACCCTATGACATTACAGTAGGTTCTCTTTCTTTTCCATTATCCCTATATAACCCAAACATAAGCCCCCTGAATCATCATAGCACCTCTTGTCAGAAGAACTTGGGAACTTAGGGGGGGCACCAAAGAAAAAGAACCTTCCTCCCTGACCTCAAGAACAGCTCACATCGTGCAGCAACTGGGCCCAGCGAAAAGCACAACCCCCTGCAGGTTGAGGTTTTTAGGGGTTGAGGCGTGAAGGTTCTTTAGGTACTCTTTCCAGATTAGTACACAACGCGTACTTAAAGCCCCAACAGAGCTGGCCGCTTCAAGAACCATCAGATGTGAGGAATTCCCAATTATTCGATGCCTGTTTTGTAAGACATTCTTGTACAAATTAAAAAAGAGTTGGGGAATATGTGGCTTATCTCTTTTGAACTGCCGAATCAGATTGAAATGCCTCATGCTCAAACACCGTGCCTCGGCTGCGGGTCCACAACTTGGGAGCGCGTACACTTCGGGGTAGCAGATTTCCCTATACGTGGTCATCATGGACTAATGCTGAAAAAATCAAACTAAACCTTTTTTTCACTGAACCCCTAAAGCCCCTAACTTCAAACATAACGCCTCTATACACCTCTGAAGCCTCGAACGTTTGAAAGCACACATAACCCTAAGGGTCCAAGTACCTAATAATCATATACTTACCCAAAACCTATACCAAAATCACTATTAACCAAATCCCAAGTACCCAATTATTGGGTACATGGACCCTCTGGGTAAAAACGGGACAAGACAAGCTCAGTGGCCGCCGAGGGTTTGGCTCTGCCTCACAGTCTCGGGTTGAGGTCTAGGGATTTCAGGGTTTCTAAGGTCTAGCGATACTCCCCAAGAGCCTACAGTTGTATGGCACATTAGGGAATATAGTTGCTACTTGTGACGTTCGGGGTTGCATGTCTAGTTTGGGGTCTACAGGTTTTGGAGTTGGGGATTCGGGGTTCTGCCTTTCTTGGTATCGGTCTCGATCGTTAAGGAATTGGGTCTACGTGGCATGTGGCCTAGGATTTGGAGTTCACGGTTTCAGGCTTGGGCTTGCGGGAGTTCAGGAATTATATGGTCTGTGTTTTCGGTGTCTCTAGAAAGACAACGACTCACTCTACAAGCTAGCAAGTACTCCCTGAGTTCGAGCTTGGCTTTTCTTCAAGGAAACCTTTCGGCAATGTAAGCAACAGGTTCATGGGCTAAACAGACGGAAGGCAATTCCAAAGCAGGTGGGCAGTTTCCAGGCCGAAACGATGGTGACCTCATTTTCGACTCCAAGGACCCAGAGAATGGGGCTTTAGGTCCCGAATACCGTTAACATAGTATTAGGACCTTAAAGCCCTATTATTTGGGTCCTTGGACCCTAAGGGTAACCCTAAATAAGCTCATCATCTGCTGAGTTGCGTCGATGATGGGCCGTTTGCTAAGTGCAATACCCTTGTAAGCACACCAATCCTTAGCCGCGTCCTCATGTTTCACCCCATCCCACAGGAGCTGCTGAACAAACTGCTAGGAAAAGGGATTGATTCGGGGGGAGGCTCTGAAAATTAGAATTCTTTTGAAGGGGTTCTTTCTCAAAAGACTATAATATATTGGGGTCTATATTGGGACCCCTATTTGCAGAAACGACCACTCTCAGATTCATGGCAGTTGTCTGTTATAGCTTCCGGCTGCACTGCAGAAGATCCAATGAACTCTCTCACTTTCTAGCGTTTAGGGTTTAGGGTTTAGGGTTACAAGTATACAATCCCAGCTGCCCAACTATTGAGGATTTGGACCACCAGCACCAAGTAAGATACATAAGCCCTGCATCCCCCAGCGCCCCCGCAAAATCCTCATCTAGACTTGCACCATATAAGCTCTGGAAACCATCACTTTGCAATATGACAACCCAGATTATAAACCTTGGAGTCTTGGAGTTCCTCTGCAACCTCATGCATTAAGAGGGGTCCCCCTAATGTACCCCCATCATATAAAAAACCACTATGAATCAAAGGACCCCGCCTTCGCCTTGCGCTTTCGCCGGGATCTGCTGCGGTCCTCAACAGTTGATTCAGGTTTGCGGAGGGCTCAAAGGCACTCTCAGCAGGCAATTTACCTTAACCGAGATCCTTCTTGTGATGTCTAGCATCTTTCTGAATCAGGTCACCCCTGAGCGCCCAAAACAGGAAGGTCCATATCGCAGCCAGCCAAAAAACATAAGGATACTTTTGAGAACCCGCTTCAATCCTGGACCCTTTCATCTCTAGATGCTCCCGATCTGGTTCCGGTATCCCTGCAACCTCAGATGATCCATATACAACTCCACAGAGCCTAAACTTCACTTGGCCTTTTGAACAAGGACCTAATCCATGTGCCTGGAAATGCGGCTGAAAAGTCATTCACGTCCAAACCCTAAACCCAGAATACCAAAGACCAAAGGCCTAGAAATTGAGTCTAAAACATAGATGCAAAGCATCAAGTCCTAAAACATAAACTCAGAAGACCAACACCCCTAAACCCCAAGGCCAAAACCCGTAGCCCAAGAGTCAAAGGCCCTGAACCCAAATCCTCAAGACGAACACCCTAAAGCCGAAGGCCACATCCTAAAGCCAGAAGCCCTGAAGCCCACAACCCGAGGTCCAAAACTGGTTTGCTGCTATGGAACTTAAATTAAGCCACTATAATAGGGAAACCCTATTATTCACTCTGGTTGCTGTTGAGGAACCTGAATTCATTCACCATAACATGGGTATGTAGCTATTAAATAATAAGGTTTCCTTATTGTTGAAGCTTAAACTTAAGTTCCTTAACCCTAAACCCTACATCCTAAACCTTGTCTCAGGCCCAGTGGCGCGTCGATTTTTTTTCTCCTTCTCGCTCTTGTGGCGACCCCGTGGATCCCTCACTCGCACCTCAGGAGACTGGTTCAGGGTTTAGGGTTTCAGGATTTAGGGTCAGGAGGCTAGGTTGCTGCTTAGGAACGTAAGTCAAGTTACGACAATAAGGAGCCCCCATTATTCACAATGGTTGCTGTTACGGAACTCGAATTAACTTGCCATACTATGGGTCTATAATAAACAGCAAGGTTTTCTCTCCTTATCATAACATAGCTTAGACCTCTAAATAATCGGTTCCAATTCTATTTTCCATTATCCCAATATGACCCAAGAAGCCCTAATATTACCCCAACAACCCTCCCTAAACCCTAAACCCTAAACCCCAGAATCCTAAATTCAAAGTCCTGAACAGCAACCCAGGGGATGCTCCGAGTGGGGGATTTGTTTTGGGACCCAGGCGCTGGGGACCATCTCCTGTTAAGGGTTTCAGGGGTTTAGATTGGTTAAGGTGTAGGGTTTAGGGTCCTAGGCTTAAATTCTTGGGCTTAGGATTTGGAGCTTTCAGTTTGGCGCGTGGGGTCCATTTAGGTTTAGAGTTAGGGCAGAACTAACATCCTTGTTTCGAGGTTCTGTTTGATTTAGGATGACGTAAGGGCTTACCCCAGCCCTCCTATGCAGTTGCTTTTGGGTGGTATCCTATATTACAAACCATAGCAACCCCAATAAGGATAACAGAGTAGGAGGCGAAGTCCAGCTTTAGGTCTTTTCGGGGTTGTAGCCGGTACAACTCGGAGGTAGGGGATGTTGGTGACCCCAACGGCCACACAATTCGAAGTCTATGAGCCATGTTGATCACTATCTGGTCCGGTCACCTGCGTCCACAAGCATTCCACCAAAGAGCCATGTCTACGTTCGCTGCACGACTTGCCCTTAAAAAACAAATGATGAGACCGCACAAACATAGCGTCTAGGTCTAGGCTGCACGAACAGCATTGATGGCGACCGCCCATGTGGCATGCGAGGTGGGTGTGGGACAACTGTCGTCATCTCACACCCCCACGTCAAAATAAACGGCACTGGATGCAACTGACCCGTTGTGTCGGGTCTACGAGTAGCACGAGAGCGATAGAAGTTTCTCCCTGTCATTCCCCGTAGCAGGCAACAACCCATAACAACATGCATGGGTACAAAGCTGCAATTTGGTGAGTAAATATTCTCACCGATACTGACGGCCATACCGAACTGGTTCTTGAAATTATCATGAGAAATAATGTTGCTGATGCCAAAAAACAAAGAAGCATCGTAGCAGGAGGCTTGAGGAGTAAGGACCACTTCTTCCTGACTGGGTTTGAAGGCTTGAATTCACCACGAAATTAGGTTATGATTAGGCCCTCTGAGAAGAAATCTTTGTCAAGCCCAAGGGGCAACTGTGTAATTGTGTATTTGATTGCCAACGCGCATTGCCTGTGCGGTCGAGAAGTGAGGGTTTTCAGGCTAAGGACACTAAGCCCCAAAATATGCTCTTGGCTTTAAAGCTCTCACTTGTGTTTCCTTGTTGCTGTGTCATGGCACGGCATCCTGTATCCAAGCAGTGTTTTTCCCAGCTATATTTGAGGCGTTCAGGGTTGGGACAGTGCAGGGCTTTGACCTTAACCTGAAATCTAGTTGGAGGCTCCTCAAAGTATCAGGTCCCTGTCTGCCCATATGAGCTATCGTCTAAACTCCTAGTATCCCCTTCAATAATCCCTGGCATATCTAGCGAATCTGTGTGCACACACTGCCAGAGTGGCTCTAGCTGTAGGCATCGCGGGTATCACGATCACCACCGCTGCTAGAACGACAGTTCCTACCACCTTAGAAGCGCACCCACCGCCAAGCTCAGATGGAACTCAAAATTGTAGTTTCCCTAAATGGGGGACCCCAGTATAGACCCTAATATACTGTAATCCTTATTATTGGGATCCCCGGAAAGGTGCCCCTAATTTTGGGAAACACCCAAATGGGCCCTTCGAAGACAGTCGGACTGTCCATCTAGATGCAAGCCGTATTAGGATCCATCAGCGGCAGTCCTGCGGCCAAGAGACATCCAAGATAGTGAGCGCCCGTGACACAAAGCTCCAAACAGGGTGTTGGACTGAAATTCCCAACCCCCTGGAACCAACAGTCGCAACATCACAAGTAGGAACAGGATCTTTACCATGGAGATTCCTTCCACATCAGGGAATAGTATCCAAGCGGCCTGCACGACTCCCTAACAGCCAGTGCTCAGGGTATTTAAGCCGACTATGAGGTAGACCCAACTTCCCATGCACTGGCTGGCAACCCATTGGGAGCAGATGCCTGCTAGCCTGCTGCAAGCAAGGCCCCGGCTTACGTAATCCCAGCCCATAAATGTAATGCTAGCTTCCAGAAGTAGGGGACCTCAATATAGCCAGAGTACTATATAGGACCGGAAAAACCCTTTGCGAAGCACGGGCTAGGTTCTGAGGCTAAACCCTAAAGCCCCTATTTTGTCAGCGAATTTGGAACCCCCACCCCCCGCAAAGGTAGTCTAAAGAGGGTTTGTCAACAGTTCTCGACCCTGATCAAGCCAGGAAAAACCGTTGAACGAACCTGTTTCGAAAACAACTAAACAATTATATAAGCACCGGAAAAAGACTTTAACAAAATCTATTTGAAACCAAACTTCCTCCAGCAGCGAGATGTTATAAAAAGGATCTTTCCATCGCAAACCTTGGCCCCAATCCAAAATAACCCTAAACATCAGACCTCTGATTAATCAACCCCCTCCTCCTTTTGAGGGCCTTTATAGGATCCCCATTATGGTCCCTATTAAGGGGAGGGGTATGTTAATTAGGGGTCTGGGTTAAACCTTACACCTCTACGCCCTAAGCCTTAAACCCTAGAAACCTGAAACCCCAAACTTTTACTAACTTCACTCATCCCCAAAATCGGGACCCTAAGTGTTCAGAGTTTAAGGCCTTAAACCCCAAACCTCCACCCTACACTCTTTCAACCCGCTTTTTTGGGACGTGCTGTTTCACACCGTGGTCTTCAAGCGCGAGGCCTTCAACTCGAACTTACCTTCTGGTTCTGCTTGTTTTGCTTCCTGTTTGCGCAGCCAGGACACAATGGAGTTTGCTGATAGCTAGGCCATATCGGGGTTAGGGCGGGTAGATAATTAGGCAAGTTAGGTGGCAGGAGTAGGCAAGTAGCTAGGTACTCCCCGGGGAGGGGGGGGCGCAACCGCGAGGTTGCGTGGGAACTGACCTGACACAAAACTCCTCCGGAGGGGGTGGGAAACTCAGCTGGTCCTGTCAACCTTTCCGGCCCCGTAACCCCCTCCGAGCTCAGTTTTACTATGGATTGCGCTTTTGTAAGGCTGGGGCCGTTCAGGCCGTTTCTCCACTGTGCACCATGTGCCTAGCTTGTGGTTCATCTATGGTTCCGCCCTTCCTCGGGTCGCAAAATTTCCAGGCGGCATCCGCCATGTCGTGCCAGTCAGTTCGCGAGATCTGACATAGTTTTGTGCTCGTAGTACTGTTATGTCTGCGGATGACCTTTTGGGCTGAATCTGCCTCCTTGGGCTGCGAAGGCTTTGCAAAAGGACCCTCTCTCGTCGGGGTGAAGGCGGGCAGGTTTATCCCTGCTTTACAGCTGGGGAACCCCCGATCTGAGGCTTACGCGTGCGTAGTCACCCGCTGCAGTACCACCTTTTATATCTGCCGGAGGTTGCTTTTCCACTATGTTCGAGGTACCATACGGTCTCCACGCGACGTTCCACGTTCGCTTTGAAAATCATTCATTTGACCGGAAGTTTGGGTCGGGTTCGCTTACCCGCCATGCGTCAAGCAAGAGCAGCAGCAAGTAGCTAGGTACAAGTTTCGGGGATAGATAACAGTCACAGCGTTGGAGAACGCACATACCCGGCGCAAAGACTGAGCTTTAAGACAATGCACTAACTACACATCAACCCGTGCAGGCGCATGACACATTAGAAATAGATTTCCGCAACTAGACTCGGCACGGAATTAGTCCGTTCGCCGCGGACGCTGATGTGCGGAAAGACATGTACTAGGACGCGAATTGCAGTTTTGTAGGTTTTGCCGTGCGACCCATGCCTTTCACATAGGTGGGACCTTTATGGCATCAAAAGCTTTCTGGACACTGGTCGCAGTCGAAATACTTTCTGCGGCGATCAGGGCAAGACCGGTGCAGACACAAGGGACCTACTTCCAACGGCAGACTCGCACACTCTCATGCTCAAAAGTTTGTGGAGGCAACCCCGCCCGTTATACGCGTACAGAGATGTAAATACACGTCTACATAGCCGTAATATATATATATATATTCACTGTTCTTCTTTAATCGTTTCCCCTTTCCCTATTCCTATACGTTATTTCACCCCGATTGCACAAAAGCCTTAGGGACTTGTAGCTATACAACACAGTAGTGTGTGCAGCTGGACTAGCTACGATAGGGTAGAAGCTGATTTATGTGTACAAAAACGCCCGGCCGGAGCGTAAACGGGCGCCGACTCATCGGTGCACGGTAATTGAGCACAGAATCCACTGCGAAACGCAGTATTTTGCAAGCACGCATCTGTAAGCCGTTCCCAAAGTACACGTCGAAAAATGCGAAAAGTTACGCATGCCTTCGCAAAAATACTGTGTTTTGCAGTGGATTGTCATCAGCAGGAATTTGAGATTTCAGGCTTTTCTAGATTAAGATTTGCCTTCCCGGGTGCCTTATGTAGTAGGAGCGTTGAAGGGCTGAGAGGTCGCAAGGGGTAGTAACGGAGGCGGATGCTTGAAAGGCATCTATATTGTGAAGGAAATGCTCTTGTCTGGGGCCTCATGCTTGTGACTTGCAAGTCGGGAAACCCGTGGAAGGCAGCAACTGCACCGGAAAGCCTCCACACAAGTATAAACCCGCATGTGGGAAACGCTTGCAAATATGCCATGACGAGTGCACTTCTAGTCTCTGAAGGCAACTTCGGGTAACTTTCCTCTACGGATCCGAGAAGCAGACCCTGGAAGCACAGTTCAGGTGTGTCATGGCAACCTGGAGCGTGATCAACTATGGTTTGGGCATGGATGCTCTGGTGAGCGTATGCTCTTGGAACACGAACGTTATTGGTTTGGGCACGGTTGCTCTGGTTCTCGTATGCTCTCGAAACACGAATGTTATTATGTTTTGGGCATGGATGCTCTGGTAATCGTATGCTCTCGAAACACGAACGTTATTATGGTTTGGGTATGGATGCTCTGGTAATCGTATGCTCTCGAAACACGAACGTTATTA
>CAJNIZ010025858.1:21400-35071 GCA_905231905.1 Symbiodinium pilosum | reverse complement strand
GGTTTTAAGGGTTTTAAGGGTTGTAGGGTTTTAGGGTTTAGGGTGTTAGGGTTTTAGGGGTTGTAAGGTTGTAGGGTTTTAGAGGTTCAAGGGTTTACTGTTTTAGGGTTTGGTTTTAGGGGTTGTAGGGTTTAGGGTTTTAGGGGTTGTAGGGTTTAAGGGTTCACGGTCTCATTGTTTCAAGGTTTGGGGTTTTGGGGGTTGTAGGGTTTAGGGTTTTAGGGCTTAGGGTCAGGTTTTAGGGTTTAGGATTTTAGGGTTCAGGGCTCATGCCTTCAGATCTAGCCTGATGGCAAAGCATGACTTCTAGGCAGAACCCCAACTTCAACATTGAATCCTAGGCCTTCAATCGCCATGCGGGGTCCTGAAAATCAACACAGTCCAGCGGATTAAGTGCGGACGCCAGTTGTAGGAAAAACTCCCGCGGAGAGCTGCAGATTCCCCCCCCAAAATGGGCTGACTAAGGAAGAAAGGTTTTGGGTTCAGGGTTCAGAGTTTAGGAACAATCATACTTGGAAGTGTGAGGACATCACCCTAAACCCTAAACCCTAAACCGTGTGGGATTCGACAGGGGCTCTTCGTTCATGAAGCCTAGGAGTTCCCGCGAAATCTCATGAGTCTGCACGCCTTGACTTCCTTACTGGTGGTAAGTACCTGAACCCCAAAAGTATGTAGAATAATGGCCTTTTGGGCTGTTATTATGGGTTTAAGGCCATGATTTTACATACTTTTGGGGGTTTAGGTAGGGATAAAGGGAATATGATCCTTATAGTAGAATCCCGATAGAAAACATACCCTTGTTCCCTACTAACCCCCAGTAGATAAAGCCTGAATGCAAAACCCCGATGAGTTGAGCGCAAAAAACCCAACAATCCCAGGTTCGGTGTTTAGGGTTTAGCGCAAAAACACAACAAACAATCCCGGAGCACCCCCGAAATCTTCCAAACACTGGATTTTCGGGACGTGAAAGTCGTAAAACCCTAAACCCTTTCTTTCGGGTCGTTATTGGGGAATGGAGTAATGGGTCCTTATTCTTTTGGGCCTGTTCTGGTTTTGGGGTGAGGGATTGATATACAACCCCCGAAGGAAGAGGAACTACAGAGGAGGGTATAGTCCTCTATGGAATCCCAATAACATGGTTTCCATCATCGTTTCCATTCCTTCACTCCCTACCCTGAAGTAAGTCACGTTACATATCCCTTTACACCCCAGTTTCCAAGTCCTGTTCCAAGTTGTTTCCGCTCGATTTCCTTCATCAGGGACCCTAAACCCTAAACCCTACAAAAGCCAAGAAGCCTTGTAAGGACGCTTTCTGCGTCAGTGCCTCGCACTTCCTCCCCAACAAGCGCCAGAGACGTGCCTTTAGAGTCAAGTCGGGGGGAAAACATGTAAAATCCAGGTAATATCCTAAAGTCCCTTACAAGTCCCTTACAGGAACAATTGTAGGCAATGCGCTCATGTTTCGTAACTTGCTTGCATAGATTAAACTGGTGTGTTGTGTCTTTGAATGGGGTTTCTGTTTTATAGACCTTGCCCATGCTCTCGTGGGCCTCATGGGATTCATTTCAAGAGGTGTCGGGGTAAGCCAGGGTTAGTGCTTTGTGTTTTAGGGTTTTAGGGTGTTTAGCGTTTAGGTCTTAAGGGTCTGCAGGTACATGTCACGTGACTGTTAAGCTGCAGATGATGGCCTGCCTTCACACGCCCTAAACCCTAAACCCTAGGAGGAACCCCCCCCCCCGCCCTGTAATAGCGGTATACTAAGAATATAAAAAGGGCCCTAATATAATCCTTATTATCCCTCATAGTCATTATTACAGGGTGCAAACCTATTCTAGAAGTCACTGTTGTTTGCCGGCACAGAACAGCCTTGTTTTCACCTGCAAAATTTTGAGCCCTAATCACACACACACACACGAAACCTTGAACCTCATCTCTTCTCTACAGACCCAACGTATACCCCTACCTACAGCCTAGTATTAAGTACCCCCACCAATTAACAGGTATCTGAACCCCCCCCCAAGTATGTAGAATGATGGACAGTTTGGCTATATTTAAAGGTTTACCTACTTGTGGGACCCAGTTATAAGCTACAAAAGTGTAGGCGATTGAGATTGCAGGCACACCCCGAGACCTATGCTCTGAGCCGCGAACCCGAAACCTCAGTCCCTGAACCCTTCAACCAGAGGGTTTCAGGGTTTGGGGTTGTCAGGTTTACCTGGACCCCAAAAGTATGCAAAATAATAGCCCTAAACCCACAAGAATATCCATAAAGGCCATTATCTTACATACTGTTGGGGCCCAGGTAGGGCTTACAGTTTAAACCAGAATTCAACCACCTAGACCCTCCTCCTACCCTCTATTAGGGCCTAAGTACCCACTATTCGGGACCATATATCCCCAATTAAGGGTACAAGGAGGGTCCTGGCTGTCAGGTTTTGGGCTCAGGGGGTTGAAGTTTAGAGCAAAAGACCAAGAGTCGTAAACGCCAAACCTAAAACTCCACAACCCCCAGGGTTTAGGGTTTAGGGTTAACCCCAAAACCCCCCAAAAAGGGCGACAGGAAGGAGGATTGAGAGCTCCAGGGTTCAAGTTGTGGAAGGAAAAGCTCGGAAACCTAAACTTGAAACGAGAACCTTTTTTCAGGGTTTAGGGGTTACCTAAACCCCCCCAAGTATGTAAAATAATAGCCCTAAACCCATAGTAATAGCCACAAGGGCCATTATTTTACATACCTTTGGGGTCCAGGTAGGGTTAAACCTTGAACCCTAGGATCATGGTCCTTGATGCGGACGGTGGGCTCTGGACGATGCAGCTGTGACGTGCCCCTGAAAAAGTTGTAGGCCAGTCTGCTCTGGCTCGAAAGGTCAGTCTACTTACTGTATTAGGGGAGTGTTTGGGTTTAGGGTCTAAGGTTAAATTAGGGGTGTGGGGAGTGTTTCGTTTGAGGGTTCAGGTTTTAACAAGGGGTGGGGACTGTTTCGGTTTAGGGTTTAGGGTTACTCAAAAGTCCAATCTACTGTATGGGGAGTGCTTTGGGGCCAGGAAAGGGCTTTGAGCCAGGCGCGGGATTTTTCTGACTTCTCAGACTTTTGAGAGAACAGACCTGGCGTGCTGGTACCCCCCAAAATTGGGGAGACCATCGTTTAATGCTAGGATTGTGGGCAAAAGAGCGCAGGCTTTTGAGACTAAGTGTTCCCAGTGTCCCAACAGTTATGGTAGCACCTTCCTTAAACCCTAACCCCTAAGCCTGTGTGAAGTCTATGAAAAGTTCCCTTGACCCCTATAACCCTAGCCCTTATATGGTGACTCTGAGGCCCAACCCTTCAACCCGGGAGCATCCCGATAGTTTCTTCCTTGCAGCTTTACGGGGTTAGGGCTTAGGGTTTAGGGTTTAGCATTTAGGATTTGAGGTTTTAGGGTTTAGGGTTTAAGGTTACTAAGGGCTTCGGGTATGGCCCTCAGTGGGGCGCACTCAAATTCTTTGCAAAGTCCTTTTGTCCTTGGGATGTCTGCTCAAGCCCCTATATAGAAGGGACTATTATTGTCTATAGTCTATAGTCTATTGTTGTTGTTTTTGGGAGCTGTTTTGAAGACCCCTATCAAAGCAATGCCCTCACCACTAAACGTGAAGTGGCAAAACAACTCCCCCGAATTCAGATGGAACCCGGAACTCCAAAGATAGCCCTTTCAACAGCACAGCAATCTTCACAGAAGCCTTTCGGAGTTGGCTTTTAGTTATGGGGGGGGGTATGGCAAGTTGAAGATGCAGAAGTTTAAATCATGAAAAGCCCCAGCCCCTCAGCGTTATATCCAAACCTTAGACTCCAAAGCGTCCTCTAAGAGCCTCAAACCCTAAGCCTTAAACCTAAGCCCTATAGACTCCAAACCCTACACCCGGCCTTCGTTTGACTGTACGCGGGCGAAAAGAGCGTGCCGAAACCAACAAAAAAACACGAGCCTCACCTAGACCTGAAGTATCCTTCCAGAAGCCTCCTTGTACCCTTGAATAGGGCTATATGGCCCGTGATAGTGGGTATGTTCAGGGCCCAGGATGTATGGAGGATCGATGGAGGGTCTAGGTTTTGTAGCCCAAATACTCGCAAGTAGGTAGGGAAATTCTGGCAAATCCTGGTTGCAAAGCCCCCTTGCCCTAGACATTGAACCCAAACCCTGGACCTAAACTACAAACCTCAAACCGCATGTACAGAAATGCATGTGCTTATGTATTTGGACCCTAGACTTCCCTGAGTCCTACACCTTATATTAAATCCCTAAACCCTGACCCCTGAAACCCCTAAACCCTAAACCCCCAAACCCCTAAGCCCCAAAACCCTGAACCAAAAACACTAAACACGTAAACCCCCAAACCCTAAACCCCCCAAACCCACAAACCCCCAACGCAAGTGCTCTGGCGCAGCTCACGCATTCGATGGGTCCACCGCAGAGTTGTGGGACGACATTGCCAGGGCCTCGCATTGAAGTGCAGGGTTTAGGATTCAGGGGATTATGGTTTAGGGTTTTTTTGGGGGTTTAGGGGAGTGGGTTTCAGGGGATTAGGGTTTAGGGTCTAGGCTTTAGGGCCTTATGGCTTAGCGTGTATGTGTGTAGGGGATTAGGGCATAGTGTTTAGGGGATTATGGGTTTAGGGTTTACGGGTTTAAGGCTTAGGGTTTAGAGGAACCCTAAACCCCCAGGATTTCCAGGCAGCAGGTGGTTCAGCGCTACCCCTAAGGGTCCAAGGACCCAAGTACTAGGGATATAGGGCCGAAATACCATTAACGTTATAGTATTTGGGCCCTAAAATCCTGTTATTGAGGTCCTTGGACCTTTAGGGCGACCATATGCTCATGAAGCCTTATAACCCCATGACCTTGAGCCCCGAAATCCCAAACCCTAAAAAGGGTTGCACACGCTGAAAAGTGTTGACCGGCAGAGTACAGGAAGCCACATTTGAGATTCCAGTCGCAACAATATGTTTTTTGATTTTTTGCATTGCCTTAGCTGCTCTCCTGAGCCAAAAATTTCAATCGACACACCGCCCTGCGCAGCTCGGGGAGAATCAAAAGGTGACGTGACTGGGCAACACCAAGCCCTAAACCTTAGACCCTAGACCCTACACCTTGGACCATGAACCCTAAACCTTCAACCCTGAACCCTAAACAAAAAACCTACAGCCTAAACCTTAAACCTAAACCAATTCAGGCGTGATGTGGTCACAGGGTAAGCCCTGTAAACCCCAGGCCCCAACTGAAACCTTGAATCCTAAAGATCCAACCCAGACAACTTTGGTTCAGGGTTTAGGGTTCCCCAAACCAGTCATATTACTGTCCCCCTTAAGTAGATAGAATATGGGGTATATGGGAATCTTATTATAATATACCCAAAGCTATATTCTATCTACTTAAGGCGGACTATACCTAACCCCCCAGGAGTGGGCTACTTACCATAATGGCTGCTCAGGCTAAATGTAGTGTTGAAGGCAAACCCTACAACTCTAACTGGGTCCCCTAAACCCAAAACCCTAAACCCTGAACCCTCAAACCCACAAACCCTCCTCCGCAGGAGAAGTACATTAACGAGGAGTTTGCTGACCGCCAGACACTGGTCTCAGCTCAGTCAAGGGTTTAGGGTTTAGGGTTTAGGGTTTAGGGTGGTTTAGAGTCTAGGAGCCTACTGTTTTGAAAGCAGGCAATGCCCTAAACCCTAAATAGGTACCAATATTATACTAGAGTAATGGAGAGTCAGATCGAGAAGGAACTGGCAAATGACATGGAAACTGGGTAATGTTAACGACCTTTTCAGGGATAACCAAGGGCTCCGATGTAGTTCCTCTTTGGGTTTGTTGTGGTATTTTGTTGAGATATTCTTGTATGATACCCAAGAAGAAACTACATAGGAGGGTCTGGGTAGTTACCAATATTATGGGCTAGGGTTCCCCTGCTAAGAACCTGGTATTTTTGAACCCCCGAAAGTAGATGACATAATAGCCCAAAACCAAGAAACATTTCCACTCTTCCCATCATTCTACATACCATAATGAAGCTTGAAGGGGTAGTTAGATCCTTGGTCTCGGTTCAGTCTCGGGCTGCTCTTTTGCTTTCCCTAGGGCTGCCGGGTTTAGCACGCAGAGTTGAGGGTTTTAGGGTTTAGGGTTTACGGATGAGAGTTCAGGGTTTAGTGCGTGGGGATTAGGGTTTAGCGCTCAGGGACTAGGGGTTAAGGGCACGGTAATATTTGCAGACTTTGGGGTTCAATAGGTGTTGAAAACAGGCGCCGGGCGCCCAGCTATCAATTGCCAAACTGTGGATGGCAGTTTCCGTAAATAGGGGACCCCAATCTAGATCCTGCTGAAAGGCAAAAGTCCGTCTAGCTCGTAAAAAGGGATTCCTTAACATCAGAAATCCCTTATTAATTAGATGGCTCCAAATCACTGTCTCGGTGGCTCTTGATCTCAAACCTGAGGACGCACGAACCATTAACCGGGGGACTAGACCTAGCTAGAACAACCCATTTTATATCCAGGAAATATTTCTGCCTCGTTAAGAAATGATTTTGCGAAAAGACATTCTTCTGTTTCATAGCGTGCTTACTTAGCACCTAGGGCTAGAGTAGTTCAGGTTCAGGGTTCAGGGTTTGAAGGGCTTTGCTCAACTGTAGACCCTAAACCCTAAGCCCTGAGCCAGTGGCGCTGTTCCGTCAGGAAGCGTCAACCGGAAGTTTTTTCCGATGACTCAAGGAAAGTCCTCCACTTGCCGCTGGAGAAGGATGGTAGCAGAAACAGCCTAAGCCGTACACCCTATAACCCACGTAACCCCTATAAACCCTAAGAACCCCATAAAACATATAAACCCTAACCCTACAAACCCCAAACTAGTTCAGGGCTTCGGCCTAGGGTTGGGTTCAGGGTTTGCAGTTTCGGGCTTTAGTCATTTTTCGGAGTTTGGGGTTCAGGGTTTAGGGCGCTTAGTGTTCACGATTTCAGGTGTGATTTGGGCCTGGGCTCTGGGTTCAGCGTTCTAGGATTGTTGAGAGCTTTGGTGTTCGGATTTGGGGCGTCCGTTTTGCCGGGTCCAGGATTTAGGGGTTCAGGCTTGAGGGCTTCAGATCAAGGAGTTTTGGGCCGGGTAGCTATACTTTGGAGCTTCAAAATCCCTATTACGTACACAACGCACCCATGAACCTCCATGAGGGACACTTTCCTACCCAAAACGGAACTGCATAGGAGGGTCTGGGTATGCTGGGTATGAAGCCTTCAGAAGCATTCTTATCTTCCTCGTGGCCTAATTCGACCTTCGTTCCTTCAGGACAAAAAGACAACAAGAAACCTTTCCCCCAATTAACTGTTTAGGGTTTAGGGACTTGCCTCCTTGATGAAAGGCCGGCCTCCGAGGTTGCATGTTCGTTTTGGGGCAGAGTAGCTTGTCAAAAACAAGCAAAGTCCTAAACTCTAAACCCTCAACCCTAAACAATAGACCTTGCTTCCATCCACAGATCTGTGGTGTCCGCTTTGGCGTCTTCCCATCTTGGGATACTTTAGGGGGCTTCTTCAGTCAGATCCCGCCCTAACTCTCATGAACCTTCGGCCTAACCCTTGCGCCCTAAACCCTTCAAGCCCAAACCTCCCCAAGTTCTAAAACCGCAAACGCTTAATCCCCCCAAACCCCACAACACCCTATACCGCCTATACCCCCACAATCTCGATGCACCCATGGTGGAACCCTAAACCCTAGAGTCGAACCTCGCAAACCTAAAGCCTTCAACCCTGCCCCTGCATCTTGGGGTCTATCACATGGTTTAGGGTTTAGGGTTTAGGGTCAAAACCTTTTAACCCTGAACCTTTATTCCTAAGCCCTAAACCCTAATCCCTAACCCCTTAACTCCTAAGACACTTCATGGGGGTTGCAGGAGATGCTATCCTGGGTTCCGTGGAAGCAGGCTGCAGGCTGCCAATGTGGTCTAAACTCCTTAATGGGGAGTTAGGGTTTAGGGTTCAGGGTTTAATGGGGGTTAGGGTTTAGATTATATGGGGGTTTCCCAAAATTAGGGGCACCTGTTTAGGGTTTAGGGTCTAAACTCCTTAAGTGAAGGGTTCTATATGTGGTTATATAGGGCCTTTTTTTCTGTGCTTCTTGGTTGTTTGGAGGTATTTGTTTTTTTTGTTTTTCTGGTGTAGGTGTTGGCTTCTTTGCTTTTGTGTAGGTTCGGGTAGGTTTATGAGTTTTCTAGTGCAGGTTTTGTCACTGGAGGACTTCCGATTTTTGCAGTGCGCGAAATTAGGATTGCTGGGCTCAAAGACTATGACCCTAAACCTTGAACCTTATGTCCTCCTTTTTGGGCGTGTGGCTTTTTACAAGAAACATGATTGGGTTTAGCCAACAAGTATACGCAACCTTAAACCCTAAACCCTACTCAAATGGTGGTTTGTATCGGACACTAGGTTGTTGCCTGCTAGCTTGGCAAACTTGGCACAAGTATTTCCATCCCTAACCACTAAACCTATACATCGCAGTTTCCATTGTCTTTTCCATTATCCCCATATAACCCAAACATGGGTGGGTTCCTAATCTCGGGGTATGAGCCGAATCCTTGCATCACGAATGGGGTTTAGGGTTTAGGGTGGTCCCATGTTAATTTGGGGAGGGTATCAGCTTTGGGTTTCAGAGTGTGGGCTATAGTGATTCGGAAGGCGTCTCTCCTACGCCTTGAGTCACTGCACCCTAAACCCTAAACCTCAGTCCCAACCAAAGAGGGGTTTAGGGTTGTGAAGTCCTTGCAGGTTTAGGGTCTAGGATTTAGGCATCCAGCATCAAACTTCTCATGTGAAATGCTCTACACCTTAAACCCTATCGAATGAGCGGCTTTTTGTGGGAGTCCCTAGAAAGGCGATTATTGTTTTTCAGTGTCTATACTGGATGTTGGGCCTCTTCTTTTTGGGAAAAAAATCCATATGAGGAAACCACAGCTGGGGGCACCTCTTTGGGGATCCCTATAGTTGGATTTTGTTTTGGGGTCCCCTAATTTGGGACTATATAGCCCCTCTTTGCCAGGACTCTTAGTTGGGAGCGTAGGAGCTTTGGGGCAGGGACTCAGCAACTTGGGTGTCCTGTCAGGGACTTGCGCGAGAAAAACCCAGGATTTTGGGCGAAGCACAGCAAAGGCAAATGAGCCATCGTCTAAACTCCTAGTATCCCCCCTTCATAACCCCTATATAATCCCCTATATAACCCCCTTTTCAGGAATTTAGACACCTCTAAGCCCTAACCCAATATGACCCCCTTTAAGGAGTTTAGACTATAGCTCAAATAAAATGGTATTCCATATTTGAAATGCATCCTACTGGGTCCTGAAACTGTTCAGGCTTTAGGGTTAAGGGTACCCTCAAAACTAAGGGCCAAAGACGTGGAACTTTTCGGAACGTACTACAAATCAGCATCCAGGGAGTGATTCTTCGAACCCCGGCATGTAAACCTTCCGCAGAATCTAGCTTGCCTTGATATGAGCCAGAGTCTGAATTCCTAGTATCCCCCTTGATAAGCCCTACCATACTCCCCCATATAACTCCCCCCCTTTCTAGGAGTTCAGACTCTAAACCCCAAACCCTGTATGATTCCCCCCTACTGTTCTGATTTTGAGAAACCCTCAACCCTAAACATATATATCCAAAGGCATCGAGGCCTCCGAGATCCTTTGCGCCATGCCGGCACATCAGAAGTAGAGCTTCAGAAGAGCTTGGAGACTGTTTACTGTGCATGCTCGACCTGTGACCCCAATTGCCTACAGTTTAGTCGTAAGTAACCCCCTATTTAGTAGGTATAAGCCATAAAAGTGTAGATAATTGGAGTTACAGGGGAACCTTGCATGAGCTTACATACTCTTGGCTTTAGAAGTTGCAGTTCATTGTGCACATAGACACACCTGAAATTCTGTAGAAGCCTGATTCATCAGGAAAATATGCCATGACAATCAAAATACGGTGTATGTAGTCCGACCCGAGGTCAAATATTAAGTTTGTACTGAGAGGGTCGGGAGGATTTAGCAAGTAGGTGAATGACCCCTACAACCCATGTTGTAAGCCTACTTATCCCTATGATTAAACCACTTACTAAGTCCCCTAACCCCCGAGTTGCCTCTATATCTGCAACTACGGCGTGCATTAGTTTTACCAATGTGTCCGCATACCCTGAACCGTAAACCCTAGTTAAACTACTTAGGTAGGAACCCTATCGATCCCAAGTATCTACCATACCTAGAGCTCTATACCCTACCCCTTTGTTCGGATACCTTACTTTTATGTCCAATATATTTTATGTTCAGCATGAGGTAGCCTAAAGCAGGGCTTGGGTATCGAGATTTAGTTTTTGCAAGCCTCTCTATGACATAAGTTACCGTCTGATTTTCCATGTTCTGTCCATTTTATTCTCCATTACCCCCAAGCCCGACGCCTTAAAAGCTAAACTCAGGCCCTGAAGCCTCAAAACTATGTAGCCCTTCAAGGGTACCCCTGATTTGGAGAAGCCCTAAACCATGATTTGATGATAAAACACTCTTTACAACCCCATTTAAGGTATAGAGATTGGTAGTTTCCCAAAATAGGGGACCCATTATAGATCCCAATATACTATAGTCCTTATTATTGGGAACCCCCCCCTTTAGGTATATCTGCATGGACCCTTCAGGTTTCCAAGCCTTTTTCAGTCCAGCCCTTGTGCTAGGTCGAGTCCCTTTTGGAGGTCCCTGCAATAGGGATAATGGATAAGAACAAGGAAGCTACTATATGATAAATCATAGGGTATATATTGGGGGGTGTCATATATGGATTAAAGGTGTTTACAAGTTTTTTAAAAAAAGATACTTCTTTAGGTTTCCCGGACTCAGGTTATAGGGTTTAGGGTTTAGGAATTTTCTGGCTTGGGCTTTAGTCGGCTTAGGGTTGGGGGTTGGGGATCTATGTTTTTTGTTTGGCCTTTTTTTTAGACAGCTTATACTGTTCTAATCTTCTGCAAGTTTGGTCTTTTAAGCGAAAAGTATGTAAGCTGCGAGGTTACCATGCGCAGGCTCTGAAACTAAAACCCGCTGGGTTTAGGGTTTGGGGTTGAGGGTCTGGTTAAAGCATTCGTATACGAGGCGTTTAGTGGCTAAGTGAAGGTAATCTTTATTCTATTCACGTGATGTTGTAATGATTTCTCCTGTCAATTTGCCTGAGCTCATTGCAGCCAACATCTTCCGTTGTGCCCAGTAGAGAATAAATCTTGAGCAGGGTCCCTAAACCCTAAACCCTACCGTAGGCTGGCCTTATCCTTGTTGTTGTGGTTCTGCAAAGGAGACGACAGTCTATTCACCCACCAAGACAACACTGCAAAGGTCCTTCGGGGCTAGATTCCCACTACGTAGCTGGCATTAGGTTTAGGGTTTAGGGTTTAGGCTGGCATTAGGTTTAGGGTTTAGGGTTGATGTAGAAAACCGCAAAGTGGACCGCTAGAACATTCGGCTTTTTCAGGATCTCACCAAGCAAGCTGAACATAAACAACTACACACTGCACCCTCTCAGCTGCTATCTGATGATCCTCCAAGAAACTTTAAACCTTAAACCCGAAACTTTGAGTCCAAGCCCCTGACCTTGCTTGCTTTTTCCGGAGCCCTACTCCACAAACCCCAGCCCTAAACCCTAACCCCTAAGCCCTAAACCCAAACCCTAAACCCTAAACCCTGAGCCCTAAACCCTAGACCCTAAACCCTATCAACCCTATGCCTGCCTTTTGCATGCCCGAGGCGTCCTCGCGCTACAGGTCAGCTTCCAAAAGGAAAAGGGAATGTTTAGGGTTTAGGGTCAGGGTTTAGGGTTTAGGGTTTAGGGTTTAGGGTTTAGGGTTCAGGGTTTAGGGTTTAGGGTTTAGGGAAAGGGAGAGTGTTCGGGGTTTTATCGGGCTCATGCTAAACCCTGATGGGGCATTACCACTTCAAACTTACAGTTTCAAGACCGTAGTGGGAGGTAACCGGAAGCTAAACCCTAAACCCCAAACCCTAAACAGACATTCAGTCATTTTATACTAGGAGCCTTGAGCATGACATTTCCTTTTCAGGGGATAGGGTCAATACGGTTTAGGGGTTTAGGGCTTAGGGTGTGGGGTCAACATCTTGAAGGCTTAGGGATTTAGAGTTTAGGTTCTAGAGTTTAGGGTTTAGAGTTTAGGGTTTAGGATTCAGGGGTGATTTTACAGAGCGGTTGGGGTCTTGGGGTTACGGGGCAGGGTTCGCGTATAGGGATTCGGGGGTGTGGGCTTGAAAGTTAAACGAGAATTGTATATGGGGAATTCCCCTAAATTATGGATACCTTTTTGGGGGCCCCCATAATAAGGATTAGTGACGACTAGTGCTTTGGGGTCCATATTAGGGTCTCCCTGTTTGCGGAAATTGAAATTACCATATCTACTGATAGCTGCAGCCTACAAGTTGATCTGAGGATTATGGTGGCTAAACTCAGTGCCAAGCAGAGCTCGCTCTAGGCATGATTTCACACTGCAGCACGCCAGCAACAGAAGACCCAAGCCCTAAACCCTAAAATGGGCATTGCGATGGCGAGTAGGAAATTTGCAAAGTTAAATTCATGGGCCTGTCGTATGGGCCCCTAACTGTGGAATCCTTGTATACCCGTGTATACCTACTATAGACCCTATATTTACCCTTAAGGGTCGCTAAAATCCTCCTCAAAGGCCGTAGGGCCCAAGCAAATTTAGGCATGTGTCACAACAGCAATTATCTTGCAAAGGCTTCAAAGGTACCCTAAACCCTAAACCAGGGTTATAGGGTCTGCTATAGGGATCCTCTTTCCATTCCCTACCGGGCCTTCCCCACCGGGCCTAGGGCTTCAGGGTTTAAGGCTTTCCTGGTTGAGGGTGTAGACCCCAAGGGTCCACGGACCCAAATAATAGGGTTTTAGGGCATAAAGACCTTGAATATCACAGTATTAGGACCCAAATAATGGGCATAAAGACCTTGAATATCACAGTATTAGGGCCCTAAAATCCTATTATTTGGGTCCTCGGACCCTTAGGAGATGTTGAGGGCTGAGGGGGATGCTGCGAAGTTATGGTTTTACTGGAACCCGGGTTCTGAAGCACGACATACAATAGTCCCTCTCAAGTAGGTGAAATATGGTTGGTTGTCCCTTTTTGGGTCCCTATTATAATACGGCCCCTACTATTTAGGGTACCCAAAAAGGGACCATAATTTTGACAACCACCCATATGACTTTGGGCATATTATGGGGTTTAGGGTTTAGGGATAGAATGTGGCCTCGGGTATAGTATAGTAAGATCCCGATATACCCCATATTCTATCTACTTATCGGGGACTATAATCACAAAAGATACGAGATGCAAGGCTTCCACATGTCCGCCGTCGGCTGCACCAACAAAGGTTTGGGCCCTAAACTCTAAACCCTAAACCCTAAACCGCGCCCCAACCCAAGTTTGGAAGTATGGGCGAGTGACCTGGGACCCTCAGCCTATTCTGAGTCTCTGCGCAAATTGGCAAAGCTTAATTACTCAACTATAGTCCTCCTTAAGTGGATGGAAAAGGGTGTCTATGGATCTTATTATAATATACCCAAAGCCATATTCTATCTACTTAAGGGGGGCTAGAAGCACCACACCCACCCCCCCCCCCTCCCCC
>CAJNIZ010025858.1:0-11802 GCA_905231905.1 Symbiodinium pilosum | reverse complement strand
TAGGGTTTAGGATATAAGGATAATGGAAAAGAAAATGGAAACTAATATAGGCTTAATGGAGAAGAACATTGAAACTACTATAGAGATAATGGAAAAGAAAATGGCAAGTACTATGGAGATGATGGAAAAGAAAATGGAAACTACTATTCAGGGTTTAGAGTTTAGGGTCTGGTCTTCTATAGTCAGGCCTTAGCTGCATTTCGCATACAACGATGAGCGCACGAATGGCCTCTGACATCTAACCATCACTGCCACCCCGCAATTTGACAGCAGACCCTAAACCCCTAAACCCTAAAACCTAAACGCTAGACCCTAAAACCTAAACCCTGAATGCCCAAACCCTAAACCCTATATAACCCATTATAGTGGTTTCCATTTTCTTGTCCATTATCCCCATATACCCCCAATATAAATGAAACCAGCCCTAAACCCTAAACCCTCAACCGGCAAGGCCAAGACTGGACGTGCAGAGCGTAAATTTGCTGAAGTCAGCATCGGGAGCCTCTGCTTAGAGGGTCTGGGGTTTATGGTTCAGGGGTTTGGGGTTTAAGGGTTTAGGGGTTCAGGAGTTTGTTGTTTAGGGGTTTAGGGTTCAGGGTTCAGGTTTCAGGGTTAGGGATTAGGGGTTTGGGTAGTCATTTCCTGGCTAAACAGTTTCAGGATGAGGGATTATATGAGCTATAGTCTTAACTCCGCAGACGGGCGTCATTTCGGGGGTTATACAGGATTGAGGGTTTAGGGTCTTAACTCCTTAAAGCGGGGGGGGGTACAAAGGGATTATCTAGGGGACGACTATAGGCCTCATGAATGGGGATATAGGCTATAGCGCATATAAGGTTCAGGAGTTGAGCTTGTACTTTTAGGCTTACCTGGCTTACCTAGGCATTGTACTCTACCCCTTTCCTCGGTTCCTAATTTCATAGCCGGTGTCTTGTAAACATATTATGTACCCCGCCAAAAGGTGTAGCATACCAGAGCGTACAACTTAGGGCTTGGGGTTTTGGGACGGGTCGGACAGTACATCAGGCGTCTGGAGGAACCTGTTGGGATTAGAGGCTAAAGGCATGGGTTAACTTCGAGAACTCCAATACAAGGCTTGCCTTAAAAACCTACGTCACAAGTGCTATCCCTCGCGGGGCAACCACTGGGAATACACTGCCTTAAAAGAAGCTCCGAACCCAAAAGTGAATCTACTTAGTATTGAAACAGCGGGTAGGTGGACTTGTTGGGAAACGCGGCATATGCTACTCAGGCCTAATGATCTGTGCTTTGCATTACTGATTCATGGTGCCCCTCGCTCTGACTGGTTGTCAGTAGGAAAGGCAGGAACGGGTCGCTGTTGTAGCCCGATATACTCCCAATAATCTGATGGGCTAGCAGTTTCCTTACCTTCACCTGTCATAGCCAGTCAGTCCTGCAATTACTTCTGTCAAGCAGAGGACCGCATTGCGCCCTTTTCGGGCGGCTGCCAAGGCGAGGTGAGATTGCAGCATGTGCCAACGCGGTTTGGGGTGTAGAGTTTGGGGTTAAGGCTTGGGGTTTAGAATATATACCTCCAGAAAGGCCCAACATCTGGACAGCAAATTTGGTCCACCCCCAGGCAAAATGTAGAGTGCAGGAAGAGCAACTCGTGGGTGACTTCCATGAGGGGGTTAGGGTTTACGGGTTGAGGGGTTTAGAGCTTAGGGTCTAGGGGTACCTTTGAGGTGTCCGCATCATCATGATTATGGGACGTTTGGGCAGTTGAAGAGAGCGTCGAATTCCCGACGCTGACTTTTGCTTGGAAGGTCAAGGGGACTTCGGCTAAATGACTTATGGGGCTCGCAGGTGGACATTGGTAATACGTACTGGTCCGATATGTTGGGTTCCCTAAACCCTAAACCCTGAATCTATTGCAGGGCTGGGAAACTTTAGAACCCCCTTCCTGCTTATAAGAAAAATCCCCACCCCTGCAATGACATGTTCAGGGTTTAGTTTTGCATTGCAGTCCCTTTAGAATCTAAAGGGACTGCAATGCAAAACCACAAAACAGGCGACCCCAAGAGTATAGTAAGCCTTAAGGGTCCAAGTACCCCACCCATATTTAGGTACTTGGGGTTTGGGTAATAGTAATTATAGTACAGGTTTTGGGGAAGTATATGATTATTAGGTACTTGGATCCATAGGGACGAATACAAAAAGGAGTATGCCTACAAGGGTCCTTGTATTCCTAGTATATTCTTACTACCTAAGCCCTAAACCCTAATAGGGTGCAGAGATTTCAAGGCTCAGCCCTGAAGCCCTTAGCCCTAGCGTGTTTATTAGGGGCTGTTTTCCATACGGATCGTTGCCCAAATTATGGTCCCTCTTTGGGTACCCTAAATATTATAACTAGGGATCCCAAAAGGGACCATAATTTTGACAACCACCCATTTACAGACTTGGAGCCCCTTAGGGGCTCAGCCCCTAGACCCTTAGCCCTAGGGTGTTCATTAGGGGCTGTTTTCCTTATGAGCCATAGTCTAAACTCCTTAAAGGGGGCTTATATAGGGGACTACTATAGGGGATATTAAGGGGGATACTAGGAGTTTAGACTATAAACCCTAAACCCTAATCCCTAAACCCTATAATCCCCGTTTCCATTTCATTTTCCATTTTCTTTTCCATTTGATTCTCCATTATTAAGGGAGACACATGGGACCTGAGCTTGCTCATATCTTTTGAGCATTTCTTTTGGAAGGGAATCAGATCTGGAACAGTGATGGCTATGGTTTCGGCGGCGGCCTAAGGCCTAAGGTTGCTTTAAGAAGAGGGTTTAGGGTTTAGGGTTCAGGGTAGTAGGGTTCAGGGTTCAGGGTTTAGGGTTTAGGGTAGTAGGGTTCAGGGTTTAGGGTTTAGGGTAGTAGGGTTCAGGGTTTAGGGTTTAGGGTTCAGGGTTCAGGGTTTAGGGTAGTAGCACCAACACCCCAAATTTTGATTCTTCTCAAGTAAATGGTGACATCGTTACAATGGGGTCCTGGTTTTGGGGGTTGGGGTTGCCTGAATCCTCTATGTTTGCAAGCCTGCTTGGAGGGTCGGAGGGACTGAGCGAGTAAGTACACGAAGGGAAGATAGGTACCACCCCTGGCAAAAGGTATCACGCATAGACTCTAGGCCCAGACGCCATTATGATTTGTGGACTTAGAGCCTTTAGTACCTTTTTTTTTCCTCGAGAATCTTGATGTCGGTAGAGGTGAGAGGCCTTCTTTTGCCATTCGCAAGATTTGCTTTGACCAAGCTGGACACGAACGCTGCCATGACAATTCCATTCGACCGGGCGCGTGAGGCTGTGGAAACATCCTTGACTTCTGGGCCCTTGTTGGTTCCGGGATGTTGGACCCTTTCATGTTTCAGAAGGTAAGAGAACCAAAGTTTGGCAAGCACTTACACAAAGAAATGGCAAAGCGCATCAAGACCCTAGCCCTGAATCCCAAACAGTGTGGAGCTGCATGTTGACAGCCGCACGCCCTTCCTGAACATGAAGTGCCCAGCTGAGCTTTTTTGGTTTTACGTGTGTAGTGACTTTAGTGTCTATAATAGCTGATGAAATACGGAACTGCATATAGGTAGTCATAGATAAACTGTAGGCGCAGGCCTCTTTTTTGTTTCAAGGTTTGTTTGGGCAAGTGTAAACGTTAACCCTCATAATTTGAGAAACCTGTCTGGATGCGGAAATCGTGCTCTACACCCCTCAAAACCCTGATTCCTAAGACCTACTTGTTTGGGCAAGTGTAAACGTTAACCCTCATAATTTGAGAAACTTGTCTGGATGCGGTAATCGTGCTCTACACCCCTCAAAACCCTGATTCCTAAGACCTACTTGCCTACCATTGCTTACCCCTAAGCTTTAAAGCCTAAATCTGCGCCCTTACCCCACAGCCCCCCTGAAACCCTGCACGCTCAAAGGCAGATCTGGGAGCACACTCAGACGCCATGACGCCACACGGCTGCGAAAGGGGTAGCCTTTCTTGGTGGGATATAGGGGTTATGTAGGGGCTGTATATATACATATGTACATATATAATATACACACACACACATATATATATATATGTATATAGGGTTTAGGGTTTCGGGTGCCGGGGACTTCACGAGAGGGTTTAGGGGCTTTGGGGCTCACCTAGGGTCGTAGGTATCAAGAAAGGATGAGCGAAACCCAGCTGAAATAAGTTAAGAGATTCGTGAGGTCCCCGGCACCCTAAACCCTATATATATATATATATTCAGTTTTATATAGCCCCTACATACCCCCTATATCCCTTTCAAAGGTCCCCTAGACCCTAAACCCTAAACCCTACCCTCCCCTGATGCTGTGGTCCTTCCCCTGGTCCTCTCGTCTCCCGGGTCCTCTCGTTCCGTCGTGGATCCTGGTATCTGATCATTACATTTGCAAATGGGGAGTGGTCTTAAGGTTCAGGGGTTCAGGGTTTTAGGGTTTTAGGGTTTTAGGGTTTCAGGGTTTAGGGTTTTAGGGTTTAGGGTTTAGGGTTCAGGGGTTTAGGGTATAGTATTTTATATAATGAATACAATCTTACTAGGTTCAACCACCCAAAAAAACACTATAAATAGGGAGGGCGCTGCACCCCCCGCAAACCACGCGATTAGGGTTTAGGGTTGAGGGCTGCGCCCCCCGCAAACCAAATCATAAACCGTGAGCCCTACATGATATACCTATATATACAGGCTGTCTTCTGCCTGGCTGTTAGGACTTTAATTCGTTGGGTTCCCTACATTAAAGAGGCTAAAAGATTATTTTTTAGGGGGGTCCTAAAGACAGCTAAGTATATATGTATATATATATATAGAGTAGTTTCCATCGTCTTTTCCATTAACCCCATACAACATTTACATAACCCTTATATAACCTCAATAGCCCCTAAACCCTAAGCCCTTAACCCTATATAACCTCCATATAGCCCTCATACAAACCCTGCGGTGCTGTAAGCCGCTTAGGCTTCCCTCCCCTCCCTCCCCCTCTCTAATCTGAAGAGGTTTCGGGTTTAGGGTTTAGGGTATAGGGTTCGGGATTTATAGGGTTTAGGGGATCAGGGTTTAAGGTTTATGGCCCAGCAACCCCAAGGTTCAACCTCGCAGTGTGTCAGAATCCTACCTCTTCACATTTCCACACAGTTTTGTGTCGGGAGACTGAATTCAGGAAAAAGTTGAATTTTCTCACAATTTTTCGTGCAGAAATCCTCAGGTGCGATTGCCCAATAGTCTTTGCATGAATGTCCCCATGTCCTGGGGGCCTTCTGGACCCTGCTTTGACAAAGTTTCGTATTGTGGGGTGGCATTTCCTTGCGTCAGAAAAAGAACAAGTCTAGGCCCGTCAGTGCTTTTGCATCCAGGACCATCGGTCCTCCAGGATTGAGATAGGGTCTGCGTATTTAACAAGATAGTTCATGTTGTTGGTCTCAAATAAAGACCAGAGGCATGATGAACGAGATCATGTCGTTTTCTTGCCGCAATCCACAAGAGCAAGTGCATTATAAGGCGCACGACACGAGGGTCCGCGGATGAGAAACAGAGCATATAAGGTTTGGCCAAGAAACAAAGGTCGTGGCTCACGTACAGGAACGGATTTCGGACACATATGAGCCATAGTCTAAACTCCTAGTATCCCCCTTAATATGCCCTATAGTAGTCCCCTATATAATCCCTTATATAACCCCCTTTAAGGAGTTTGGACTATAGCTCATATAATAGAATTGAGGTTGCGGACTCCTTTGGTGAAGCATCCTGAGTGAAAGGGCACCATTGCTGCGTTGCGGTGCTGCTCAGGAAGTATATTGGGGAAGCCATATTAAGTAGTGACTACATATATACATATACACATATGTCTCCACATTACGGTAACTTGATTTCAATTCCTCAACAGCAACCCAGATTCTTGAACAACTCGCAAATCTTTCCCTGGACGACTCTGAACCTTGGAAACAGTTTTTGTGGCCCTTGGCTGTTGCAAGACTTAAGTAACCCTCAACCCTAGACACTAAGCACTGTACCCTTAAAGTCCCGAAAAGGTAGCTTGAAAGCTTGGACATGAGTTTATACATGATACCTCCTGCTCGAAAGTCTATGAATTGGACCTGCAATCCCTCTGAAGGCATCCTAAATATTCCCACATTGCCGCCTTCAGAGGAATCCTGAACCTCCTGGACCCCAGTTTTCAGAAGCGCTCGTCCTGACCTCTTGGAATCCCATACTACCCCCCCTAAGCAACTGGTCGGTGCTGAAGGGAGAGTGGTGGAGTGGATTTAGGGTTGGGGTTTAGGGTATGTATCTCATCTCCATATGCGGGCTTTCCAATGTTTTGGATCTTTTTTTGGAGGGGGAGTGCTTCAATCAAGGGTTAGAGAATGTGGCTATACAATGCATACCCCTCAGCATGGGAACGTCCATATGGACCCGGAGAACCCTAAACCCTAAATCCTGCATTCACTCCTCCCGAGGAGCTACCCCTACAGTTTCCTCGGACGGAATTCCCTCAGTTGGCTTCTGCTTTTCTAGCAAAGTTATACTGCCCTTGTTTAGGGCTTATAACCTAGGGTGTAGGGTTTAGGGTCGCATGCTGGGTCTGAGGCTGAGGTAGGCAGATTGAAAAAGCAACCCTAAGCCCGTCAACTCTACGCTCCTGAACCCTCAATCCCTGGACCCACTTTAGGGTTTAGGGTTCAGAGGTTAGGGTCTTAAGCACTACGTAAACCCAAACATCCTAAACTCCTAAAACATCAAACCCCAAATCCCCACACCGGAAACCTTGGATCCAGTATAACCCCTAAACCCCTAAACCCTGGACCCTAAACCTAGAGCCGGCAAGGTCCGCGAAGGCCCTGGAGAAGCGCTGGAAAGAAGCGGCTGACAAAGTGAACGCCGCCTCAGAGGTTGTCTAGTGCCTTTTAAATGGCTTGTTTTTAGAGGTTTGGGGGCTTCCCAAAATTGGGGGGGTACCATTTTGGGGGTCCCAATAATAAGGACTATAGTATTTTGGGGTCTATATAGGGGTTCCCTTATTTTGGGAAACTACCGTTTAGGGTTCAGGGGTTGGGTGTTGATAGATGTTAAGGCTTGAAGTTTTAGTGTTTAGGGGTTGATAGGTGTACTGTAAACGGTTTAGGGTTGATGGCTCACACATTCTTTAAAGGGTTTCTACCGGGCCGGCATAAAGGGGTTATGCAAGATCATATGCCTTCATCGGGCTAGGAGTCAGGGTTAATGTAGCGTCTGAGATTTGAGGGAATAGGATGTGGGGGTTGGGGTTACCAGTAATGGTGGACCAAATGGAAATTGAAATGGAACGGGGCTTCATAGGGACTCAGGAAGCTAGATCAGGTTCAAGGGCTAGGTTTGGGGTTTAGGGCTTGCGGTTGAGGCTTGAGAGCCTACAGGAGGTGAGACTTACGATGTTGGTTTTAGAGTGCATGGTTGTAGGGTCTAAGTTTCAGAGTGCTGTCTGTATGGTTTGAGATTTACCTCTTACAATCCAAGGCGTTCAGGTTCAAACCAGGGGTCCCTAGCAGGGAACCCTTTTTCGGAGTCCCTGTTTAGGGTTCAGGGTTTAGGGGGGCCCATGATTGAAGCCTCATGCTAGGGACCGCCAAGAAGGTACCCCTCGTCTGAGCAAAGCCTGAGCCCTGTATAGAACACCAGTAGCGGGACCCCTAGTTTTGCGGGAAACCCCATATATCCGGTACACCCTGAAGCCTAAACGCTACTTTGGGGTGTAGGGATCTAGGGTGTCATATCCAAGATGCACCGAGCGGTCGACATGAGTGGCAGTTGGCCTAAATGGGTGAAATGAGACCTCTGAATCCCCCAGTATACTATATACCTTACCATGGGACTCCAAAAAGGTAGCTGTAGTGTTTTGGAAGCCTACAAACAGGACAGAGAGCGTTATACAAAGCAAGGCAGGTTGCAGCAGCCCTTTAGCTGGTTTGAAGAGGGTCTATAGGGTTTAGGGTTGGTGTATTTAGGGTTTAGAGCTTGGGGTTTAGGCTTTAGCTGGACCCTCACCCTGTAATCGCGGCATCATAAGAACATAAGAGGGCTCTGACACAATCACCATCAGCACTTGCAGTCACTGGTACTGGGTGGGGTGAGTCCACCTAATCTGTAGGATCTGAGAGATGTTGTGGGGGCTTGAAACCAAAAGACTGCAACATTCTGGGCTTCAACATCGCTTCACATTATCAGTAGAAGGGGCTTCATATGCCTGGCAAGATCCGCTGATGTCCCTGGTTCAGATCCTGTTTTGTTTTGAGAGCTCCACACTTTTGACCTAAAGCCCCCTGGACCTGGAACCCTAGGCCCCTAGGCCGTCCTTGGCTCTTCAAAAAAACCCTAAAGGTCCATAAGATTTATGGTTTTTGGGCCCTACAAACCCTATTTTTGGTGGTCCTTGGACCCTTTAGGGAAAGGGATTTCTTGCTGTCTTGGGTTTTTCAATCAAATATCGAGTGCTCCTAATGACCCTGTCTTTTGCAAAAAGTAAGAAAAACGTTTTGGACATTCCATTATAGTCACCCTGAAGTAGATCGAATACGGCTTCGGATACATCAAAAGAGGATCCCCGTATACCCCATATTCTATCAACTAAAGGGCGACTATAGCCCTTGCCAGGGGTCGACGACGTTTGGCCAGGCTATGGACTTGTTTGAAGCAACCAGGCTTAGAAACGGCCTTGCTCGTGGTTTATATAGGGATAATGGAGAAGAACAATCCCAAAGGGTCCATGTAGGTATATGGTATGTACTAGGGGCCCAAAGGAGTTCCCATATACCTACTTTAAGGCCCAAGTATATACCATATAGCTACATGGACCCTTTGGGAATGGAAACTACTAGATTATAAGTTTAGGGTTTAGGGACCCTAAACCCGAAACCCTAACTATAGGGGTACTATTGTGGTGTATATGGGAGTTAATGAGCGGGCTTTGTTATCTGCAGGCCACACAGCTAGGAACCTCAAAGCTTCACATGCTAGCTATAGCGTCCAAATTCGTTGGGTTACCTGAGTCTCCAGGAGCCTCTATAAATGCACAGTTTGCATTTTTGTGGGCCCCTGGCCATGATGGCTTTTTGCAAAAGGCCCGGGGCTCATAGGCTTAGAGATCCAAGACATACGGGCGTAGGGTTTGAGAGTAAAACGGTTTGGGGTTCAACAGATTGAAGGGTTGGAGTGGAGCAGTGGGAGATCATCCTAGAGGAGTTGAGCAACCGTAAACCCTAAGACCCTAAAGATTTCAGGATGGGGGACGCGCCCTTTCCATACTGACATGGAATCCCAAGAAGCACTAAGGCTAAAGCTGTCTTAGCGGCTACCCTAAACCCTAAAAGCCTACCTAGACCCTCCAATGTAGTTCCTTTTTGGGTTTGGTATGTTTTTTTGGTTAGGGCTTTTAATAGGACTACCAACAAGGTACTACATTGGAGAGTCTAGGTAAATGCTAAGACACGCTGGGCCGGTTTGTGTCTCAAGGTTGAGCGTGGCGGATTCAACAAGGCTTTGCGACCGAGTACCCTTCCAAAAAGTTGGGTCATTTTTTCACGCCTGAGAGCATAGTACGTACATTTCCCCTTATACACGGGGCCGAACTTTTGGGAAACTCAGATGCGTATTGTTCTTTCGGGCTCCACTTTTAGCAGTAGCTCTCTGTCTGAATCTCTTGAAGCGGAAGGATATGGAAGTACTGTAGGGGCCCAAACCATCTCCATCATCATGGTTCTCCTTTCCTTGCAGGCATAGTACAGGGTACCCCAAGTAGACTTCAAAATGGTATGGGTACTTAGCCCTGAATTCGCCCGCGAATGCGAACCCAAATCTTTGCACTTTGCAGATCGGACAACCCCTGGACAGGGCCAGTAGTGCTGGGCATGCGTTCGAGTCATCCGTATAATCCCTTCTCCTAGCAGAAAACAAACATCACCCCCTCTTAAAGTCATTGCCTGCAATATGGTATCATCATAAAACAGGGGCGCGGGTTTTAATCATTAGGTGGACGAGTTACACCAAGACCCCAAACTCCAAACTTTCATCTTCGACCAGACCCTCAACCAATTCAGGTAACATTTCAAAAACGAGTGAGTCCATACTTAAGAAGCCGACTGAGGGGATCACCCCGAGTCCCTCTCTGGATGACCTTTAAACTAGCTTAAATCTATTCTCACTGAACACCAGTCTGAAACATAGTCCGCAATTCCTAAATTTGACCTTTGCTAGAACTCCAATGTCCATGTGACATGTCTTGCATGCCAACTTGGTTGAAGGGCTTGGGGTTTAGGTTATGTTTTTGGGCAAGGGGTTATAATTTGAATCTACTACCCAAAAAGGAACTGCATAGGAGGGTCTGGGTATACATAGCACGCGTACAAGTACCTATCTTCATTCCCGCAGAATCCATGCACACAAGCACTGCGGGACATACATGGTTTCTCAAAAGAGGGGCCCAAGGGCGTATGATTTATGAGATGATTCTAGAGCTCCCCCTGAACCCCAAACCCTGAGTGGTCAGTATTGGGCTATTCACAGGCAATCTTTAGAATCTCTGCTCGGCGAGGGCCAAACACTGTAAGGACCCTCGGGTAGATTAGGGTTTACGGCCCTAGGAAAAACCATTCCTGAAAAAAACACTTGAATACAGCGTTTATGGACCTGAACAAAAGATTCACCTTAGGCCCTGATCCTTAACCTTGCCTGGAGGGTCAGGGTGGCTAGGGTTTAGGGTTTGGGGTTTAGGGTTTAGGTTTGGTGAACACCCTATGAGCCATATGGGTGGTTGTCAAAATCAGGATCCCTTTTTGGATCCCGATTATAATACGGCACCTGATATTTAGGGTACCCAAAAAGGGACCATGATTTTGACAACCACCCATATAACAAGCCCAGCTATCCCCAAATCTCCAGCTACTTCCCAGGTCCCCCTGACCCTCCACGCAACCTAAATCCTAAACCCCTAAACCCTAACCCCACTGCATAGACCTAGTTTCCCTGTCGCGTCCCACTTAAATTTCCCTGTCATTCTCCTGTGTTATTCCCAAACTCTAGACACTAAACCCAAACCCTAAACCCTATACCCTAAACCCCAAACCCTAGCCACCGCCTGGACTGAGGCCGAGCTTGGCACACAGATGTGTAAGCTTGCAGCTATTCGGCTTCGCTACCCAGTTGCAAATTTCCCCTTAAGGGTCCAAGGACCCACATAATAGGGTCTTAGGGCCCAAAAACTACTGTATAGTATTGACGGTATTTGAGCTCTAAAGCCCTTTTATTTGGGTCCTTGAACCCCAAGGGTTCTCTTAGGCTTGAGGGTTTAAGCTTGAGGGCGTACTTTAGACCCAGAAGACCTTCTGTTCTAGTATGCCTTGCAAGGATTAATTATGTATGTGTATATATATATATACATATATGTGCGTATATACATGCGTATATACATGTGGATAAATATGTGTACATATACATATATATATATGTGTGTGTGTGTGGGATGCTAAAACTCAAAGTCCTTTGGGTCTGAGGTAGGGCTGCGGAATTCGGATGTAAGGATTAGGCCTAAGGGTTTCGGGGAATTCGGACCTGGGTCTAGGGTTTAGGGCTCTTGTAATACTTTTTAGCGGGAGTCCTGCTGAAGGGGGCTGTCCTATTTGCTGTTCCACTCTCCTTCCGTAGCAGACTACAACCGCAGCCTGAACGTTAACCAGCAAGAAAGTAACAGCCACCTTCAATATGCGCTTCATCAACAGCATCTGTATTTACATCTAAACCCTAAGCCCTAAACGGTAAACC
>CAJNIZ010025847.1:63974-79593 GCA_905231905.1 Symbiodinium pilosum | reverse complement strand
AAAAAAAAAAAAAAAAAAAAAAAAAAAAAAAAAAAAAAAAAAAAAAAATAAAAAAAAAAAAAAAAAAAAAAAAAAAAAAAAAAAAAAAAAAAAAAAAAAAAAAAAACAAAAAAAAAAAAAAAAAAAAAAAAAAAAAAAAAAACTATGGTGTGAAAGTTGTAAGTAAGTGCTCACCTGCTCGCCATTAAGGTCATGCTAGTTTTCAGTCATCCCGCATCTCAATGCAGAAGCTTCAGAGATGTTCATGAACCAGTGGAATCAGTAGAGTACTGCCCAAAACGCTTGGCATCAACATATTGATGTATAACACCTGCAGACACAAGGCAAACTCTGAGCACCGCACTCGAACGACCATGCGAGCGCACACAGGCCCCAGGGAGTGAGCTCTGGCAGCAGCGGCTCCAATCGCGCCACGGATGCATCCAACAACAGTGGAGGACCTACAGCATCAGGAGTCCATGTTAGTGACGGCACTTAGTCTAGTGCTGACGGATTCAATAGCGTCTTGTCCTAGGTACTGTGCCTCAAAGGCTTGATAGCACTGTGCTCGTCAACAAGATTGCTACAAAGGCACATAGGCCCTGATATGCTATCATCCTTATTATAGGGAGCCCCAACACAGAACGCTAATTTCAGGAAATCCCCAAATGGCCCTAGGACCCTGGCAGTTGAGGCCTGGTCCATAACGTCTATAACTGAATGGAACGGGAACATCAGAGATAGCTATAGGGCATATTGTTGTTCAAGTTCGGTTCCTGTGGAAGATCTTAAAGTCAACGAAGACTTGTGCCTAACTTGCCCTGAAACATGCGGCCTGGCATCTTCAGCTTGGCAAATGCGCAGGCAAGAACTGGAAGATCCAATAAAATGTCAGCATCGCTTTGCTCCGGCATCCTCTGCACCATCGTTGAAGCGAGCGCGTCCATCAGGATAGGGTCCTAGTCATGGATATGGATTACCACTGTTAGTCAGGAGTCTCGGATGCGAACACCACCTGCTCCAGAATTACAGGAGACAAGTTGCCGGGAAGTTCCGCCCCAAATTTGCTATCAAAATTGAGATGAACTCACAGGATGTCGTGCTCAGCTGTTCTGAGGCGTCATAACTCTGAGGATTTGGAAAAAAGTGTGATCTCTTTGGGGGCACGACCATATCTCCGCCTTGGTAATACACTTCCTGCATGATGAGGTCTGCAGCAGAGACCATCCAACCGGAGAGAGGGGTGGGCATCATGAGACAGACAAAAAGGCTCCAACTACTTTAATGTTATCATCGCTTCCCCCCAATATTACTCCCCCGAATGTAAAATACTCCGACTGTACCGCGTTCCCCAGAATTCCAAATGCTGAAATCTGCCCCCAAGACTACTCTTAAAGGGCAAAGACTAAAGTTAAGCACGGCTCGGATTCTCCGAATTAGCAAAGGTCCCTAGCACGACTCCTAAGGATTAGGGATCTCCTTGATTTCCTAGATGTTGTTCGTTTTTGCATGGTTGTCAAAAATACTTTATATACTGAATGCGATCGGGTTTATTGCGAATTTTACTTGTTTTGAAATTAGTTTCTCATTTGAGGCTAATCGAATTGCAGTCGTCGATGTTCATCAGCTATCTAAATTTTAGCTAGATCTTACATAGGCTTTAACGGGTTTGAGTACGCTTTTGAATTGATATTATTTTTGTTTTATCTACATGTTCATGACATTTCAATGTATCTTAATGTCAATGTTTTGTTATGAATCTACTGGGTTTGAATTAGAGTTCATCGGCTTTTTATTTGAATTCAATTCAACCGGCTTATAGAATCCGGTGATATACCGACAAATGTTCGGGTTGCACAATAAAAGCCTCCTAATCGTAGATATGGTCCGGAATCAGTACATACATTACGGGGGAGCCCTTTAATAGTAGGGGGAAGGGATAATTCAAAAGAGACCTTCAAAGTACCTTCATAGGAACCCCTCTGGGCCCAGACTGTACACCACATAGGTCGCTGCCTGGACCAGCCTGCACCCTTTGCTTCACGGGACGGGCCTTCCATCCACACAATGCCAGACCCCACGAAGCATTTGCGATAGATTGCGCGCCTCTGTTGTTGTTGTTGAGCCCTCGGCTATTGATAGCAAAACGACAACGACCTTTGGGCCTTCTATTCAGCTGGAGAGCGTTCCGCAGTTTCTATTCTGTCCTCAATGGTTTGGACTGCACACAACCCTTTAGAATAATCCTAGGCTATCTGGTTTTGAAAAGTTCTGGCCAGGCCCACAAGAGATCTTGCTAAGAAGACCTCTATATTCACCAGGATAAGGGCACTCACCACTGCAGGTCCACCAAGTGACTGAAGGATGCGGCAACTGAGCGGGCTTGCTTGCAAATCTGCCGCAATGCTGGATCGGTTAGAGACTGCTCGGCTCGCAGCATCCCAAGGGCCCACAAGATGTTTGAGCAATCGCGCTCTGAGAACGTTCCGTGCACTTTGCAAACTATCTTTGTCACCGCGGAACCAATTGCTGCGACTTCTGGAAGATTCTCGCAGACCTTCGCAGAACCCCAGAGAGCAGTTGCGATGTGACGCGGTTTCATTCTTGCAGGGCTTATATCTGCAAATGCTCTGAGCAATACTGGAATGAGCTTGATCAACTCTGGCGAGGTTTCGCGAAGTTCTATCAAGGACCACAAGGTAGTCGATATGTCCTGCGCCTCCATTTCAGCAGCCAATTCACCCACGGTTTGAACAGTGACATGTCTCAGCTCCAACATCTCGGGATGGTCTTTAAGCTTGGCCCACGACCATACAATCTGCGAAATGTCTAGACTCCCCAGGGCAGGCTGCAGTCTCGCCGTGGAATTTACGAGCAAGGGAATGCTCTGAAACAGTGGGGCTGCCTGGTTGCTCAGCGTGGCAGTAGCCCACAGTATGTTTGCAGCGTGCTGCGGATAAATTGTTCTGCAACTGCAGCCATCCGCCCTGCAGCAGCACTCAGTAGTTCATGCCGGTCAGTCCCCTCAAGCCTTAAAACTGCGCTAGCCCAAATCACGTTTGCAATTTGTTGATCATCCCCTTTGGACGTGGTGACCTTTACGGCATTGAGCGCCGCCGCCTGCAGTGATGATAATTGACCAGACCATCGGTCACCCAACTTTGCCACCGCCCAAAGGATGTTGGCGCATTCACGCTGTTGAGAAACGGTGCCTCGTCGTGCAACGCTACGAAGCCTTGACACGGTATGGCTGATTAGCACCGTCATATATGGATCTTTGAACACATTTTCCGTCAAGGTGTGCTGCAGGTGTGTCATCCGCACAATTGCTGCAGCAAGAGCTGTCAGGTCCAGGTTCGGATTAGCCATCTGTTCGCCGATGGCTTGCAAGACCTGCCCTGCCGATTCCGCATCCATAACCCTGCTGGTGATGATGTCTGCCCTCATGTAGCGCGGCTCTCGATGCACCAGCGGCGAAGCAAAACTTCGCGAGAAGCTGGGCCACAGGGTTTGAGGCCAGACCAGACTCGAATGCAGGAAATCCGCCTCTGACTTCCTCTGAGCTGCTGTCAAAGAACCTGATACGTTCCCATGATTAGGAATAATATCCTTTATTGATATTGATATCAATATTACCGTCCCATAGCCTAAGTTCCTTAACAGCAACCAAGTCCTTGTAAAGTTCCAGCAGCGCGAGCTGGTAGATATCCCGGGCAACCTCCGGGCCAGTGCGAGCACTCCGCTTCCAGCCATGGCTTTACCTGGCATACCGCTGCCCAGACCCCACACCTGCGTACATGCATACAGCTGATGGAGCTATGTTTGCACTACCCTACCATATGAATCTGGGAGTTGAATGTTCAACGGCTTCTGCATGGATTCTTTTCGGATTGCGTCCCTTGAGCTTACCACAACTGTTGCTGCCACTCTCGGACAGCCCAACATGGAGGCTTATCGAGGCAGCGGCCCAACTCCACTCCCCTTTCCTCGAAGGGCTGTAAATGTAACCTCATGTGCTTATTGGCTCTTCTCCCTGGTTCCCGTCGGCGTAGGATGGAATCATGCCTTGGCATTTCTCAGGTCGTGTATTCTGCATGGGCGACTGCCATGCAACACAGGTTAATGACGCAGCAGAGTGTACAGATGCAAATGCATCAAGGAGCTGCATTTTACAAGCCAGATCATGCATTGTCGGCTAGAAGATGTTAAGAATCCCGTCCACCCCCCCGTATCCTCCTGCAATTTGTGCTCGCTGCTGAGTACCCAGCCGGTGTGTTCGACCCATCTTCTGCATAAATGTAGAACATGTAGTAGATGTACATAGGCTAGAAGTGGCTGGCACATCAGGGTGACGGTTTGAACCCTAAAATGCGCCTGCGCCCCCACAGAACCACGCCGTGAGCCGCGACGCGCGACCCCGGCGTCGGACATTCCATGGCCCGGGGCAAACGAAAGGCTTCGACTTGACACACAGGGAGGGAAGATGTGGATGGGAAGGGTTGATTTTGTCTAAGGTTGAAACCATAGGCCTAATTAGTATGGGCCCTTAATGCAGGGAGCCTTAGCTTACGTACTTACTCTATACACTACATATGTACTCTTAATGGTCTCTAGAATCCCCCTAAAAGGCCTAAGGGCCCATATACTTCTAACCTTAGACTTCAAGGGTTTAGCGTTTATGGGGTTTATGGTTCAGGGTGCTGGGTTGGATTTTGAAAGCTTGCTCAGGTGTTCAGTCGTTGTAGCCTTCGGCATGTTTGGGCACAGCTTACGGAGACGGTGGTCGTGCTGGCTAGCCACGCCCGGTGCTGTAATCACGGCGTCCCATGCTCATCATGCACAGGACGGACATCACCACAGAACCTGATTCATGACAGCGGAGTTGAGGCCGGAGGATCCAAGATCAGCAAGCAAACGCAAAAATCAATCTACTCACTTCACCGAGGGGAACCCTGCTGCAAAATGCTACAGGCGCTCTCAAAAATGCACCCCATTTTTTGAACGTTAACGGCATATGTTACAGGGTACGGACATGCTTGTCGGACTTGTTGTTTGCATGTCGGTCTTCGCTTGGAGTCAGCAAGGGGGAGAGTGACGGCAAGGAATTGCATCGAAGCATCTCGACGTTAACGGGTTCGAACCTGTACCGTTGATGGTAACCCTACATGACCCTGAGTACATCATGCCTTGGATTGACGGTACCATTGTATACTGAAGTTATGCAGGACCTTTAGCATCAACAGTCTCGTTCTACTGGCCTCATGTATGTTTGTGTCACTGTGCGGGGATGATTCTGAACCCAGGTTGAGGTGCATGTATCAAAGCTGGAGCACAACAATACCCCAGAAATGCTATAGCTCTGTCTACAAATGGCAAAAAAAGAGTTTTGAGAAAGATCTGTTCCAAAATGCCATACCTGGCTACTTAGGTACTGGGTCACTCCAGATGAGTCTTTAAACTATTAATCCTTGCCATGACGCCTGGAGCCTATCAGGATTCCTCAGCTGAAGGGTATGAAGGAGCACATGGCCCTTCCAAAAGGCTCGAATGCCAATAGCATCCAAGAGCCCGCCCTGAGAACCGTTCGTCGATGCTGCGGTATGGTATGCAAGGGCCACAAGGTGACACCATCGAACGACTAGTTCTGCAACGACACGGAGAACCTATGCTCCCAAATGTTCTAACCTCAGCTAAAGGTCATGCATAAGCCTCTGGAACAATCCAGCTCGTCAAGCGTAGAACGCGTTTTGCTAAAACAAAACCCCTGTGCACTGACCAGCCGTGGAAGTACGGTAGATGTAGGCAGTCTTGCGCAACTTAGGATTCCCCGCGTATGTTGTCATTCCTAGGGTGTATATATATATATATAGACAGATAGCATATAGGGTGGTGCAGGATTTCCTCCATCCACAATGCGACTAGCGAAGTTTGTAAGTCTATTCAACTCTGTGTAGCACTCACCCAATATACGGGCTTGCTGCTAAGGGACTTAAACTGTCAGCATAGTTAGGAAAACAGCTATTTACCCTGTATCCCTATTCTGGCAATCTTCTTTAAGTTCCTTGTCAGTAGAGCAAGCTGGTTCCCATGCCACAAAGGAATTCACTCTATCACGATCCTACTCTCCGAACCCTACCCAGTGCTGTTTGTTGAGACTTTACTCTCTGAACCTAAGCCCACGATGTTTTTGCCCAGTCGTCCTATATCCTGAACCATAAACAAATACCAATCCATGCAACTTGCTTTAAAAGCAGCCGCTCCAGCGCTGTTTATGGCCAAACAAACAGCAGAAACCAAGCACGGCGGTCCGTGACCCTGCACCTAGAAAAGCTTGATCGATAACCTTAAAGCTATTTAAGTGCTTCCAAAACAGAAAACGCCTCAGTATAGACGTTAAACTTGAAAATGAAAGCCTGAACCCTACAAAGCGGCGACAGCTAGACCTCGGCACCACTGAGCTCGTCATTGCGTATCTGGCAGCTTCACAAAAAAAAGGTTTCTGCCGAACAAGGAGTAGACCTTGAGTGTAGACTTTAGGCTTCTGGGTTCACAGGGTTTCGCTTAATGCTTGGCTGTTGAATGGCAATATGGCTTTAGAGTTTAGGGGTTCAGACTTGGGGTTAGGGTTTAGGGAGCTTATCAAAAAAGAGGTACGCATCCGGGAAGGAAGCTTGTGAAGGTCTTGAGGACTATGTATAAGAAGAACTGCATTGATCAAGTACCCAAGTAATGGGGATGACGTTACGACCCCTGCAAATTTTGCGGTCCACCCTACGCCCTGAATCCGGTGTCAGAAATCAGAGATTTGCGTTGCGGATTCTGGCTTTTCCAGATTCATGCAGCTGCAAACCTTTTCGAATACGACTGCTCTCCGAGGGCACCTAAAGGAGCTCCATGATCGAGAGTCGCGTGGCAAAGAAAAACGGAGGACAAAAGTGGAAACTGCAATATATAGGGCTTCCAAAGGGCTAAACAGTGAATGAGTATACATGTGCGGACCTTCCATTGCCTTTTGCATGCTCTCATCTACGTCTCATGCGCGCGAACCATAACAGTGTTCGACGTCCACACAATTTACAGAAATGTCTTGAATTTGCTACAACTGTCAGGAGTCTGCTACAGAGGTAAAAGCACGGGACTACAGGCATGATGAGGATTCCAAGAGAAATTAAACGGTATTGACTCTAAGGAATGTGTAAGTATGACTGGAACACATGAGGGTCTCCGAGCTCGATAAGCCTTAAGTGACATGAGGACATTTGTAATACTCCATGCGCAACACAATTTGAGAAAACACATAAAAATCCTTGATAATGATAGAGGGATTGCACTAGCTGGGATATCTGAACCGCAGAACCCCCCCCCATTATGGAGAGTATCTAGTGTGGTGCAGATTTCCCCCACCCACCGCATGATGGCCTCATGAATAGCTTTGACTCGCAGAGTTCAGTAGTTCAGCATACTGAGTGGTGCATCCTTTCCCCAATCCTCGACATGTTCGGTAACGATGGAAGAGAGATGAGGACCTATGCTGCTATTCAAATTCTTCCCTTGGCTCAGAGTCTATCACCCTCATAATGGACAAGCATGGGCAGAACAGTTGACATTTCTGTAGGCTTAGCTGCGTTTGGATGAAAGCAAGATCCTCTGCACAGAATTATGAGGAATGCCATGCCCCCAGATGTTTTCCAGATCCTTGACCTGACCTGTGTAGTTCTATATTCGTTTACAGCGGTGGGCTCTCTGCGAGCGTAGACGCGACAATCTCTGAACTGGGGTCTACGGTCGCACCCTGCTTAGCGATCGCGCTGTGAATGGGCAGCGGCATAGGGACATAATGTAGCAGCCCAAATAGCTGGCATAGGGCTTTAGGGGTGAATCATACTATGTCAGCACAAGGATTGCTAGGCGATTCCACAACCCCGGTGGTATCTCTGGTTGACCTCGCTGACGATTTGAACATAGATTCGTTTGCTCCCTTTTATGAAAAGCCGAACCCTAAACCCTTTCGCGCGAAGAACTCAGCATCTGAAGGTGCTCTGACACTGCCTCAGCGAGAACCTTCAGCCGCTCCCGCTCCTGGCGAGAGGTCTAAGCATGCTGCAGTCTTAAAATAGGTAGATTCGATAGAACCCTTTGAGGGGAGATTTGAGGGAAGCCACGATTTCCTTGAGGTTCCGTCCTGTCTGTGATACAAAGAGCCCTAGATAAGGGGATTATCCAGAGCTTCTTGGTACCTGAGAACATGTGTAACGGGTTATGGTTCCCTTGCAACCTGTTGTAAGGTCTTGCAAGTACTCTTACCTGCAAATACTGATATGCATAAATCTGTAAAGATCTCAGTAGCTGTATCTCTGTGTTCAAAGTGGTAAGGAGCCATAATTGAAATCTCGACTTGCGACAGTTTCAGCGCCGACCGCTGTGAGCATCATGCAGACCATCATGGCAATATTCTGGAGGGAAGTGGTGTTTTCACAGGCGTGTAACTTGGGATTGCGGAGCATGTCGAAGTTGCACTGAATATCAAGATTGACGTCTCATTGCCTCTTCATACCAAAACCTATGTGATTACCATCTACGTACTTGAGCTGCTAACGTTGCGTGCGCTCAAGTTCTTTTAATGCAACTCTAACCTCTCCCTCAGCACAGATTTCTGTCCTAACCTCGTCAGGCAGGATACCTTGACATAACAAGAAGGGAGCCTTGATCCACCGAAGTTCTGGGGCATAAGAGTGGAACCTGAAGGACACTAATGTCGAACCTTGCCTAGACATCAGCCTTTGAAGCCTGCGTGTTGCCTAGGGTTTGGGGTTTGGGTTTGAAGGTTTTCTGCCTCCGCCCAATCAAGTCAAGTAGTGAGTCTGTCATATCAAAACCATTGAAATTGCAGTGCTAGCTATTCAGAACCCCAGTGGGTGAGGAACCACAGTTCCCAGCCCTGGCTTTTGGTGCGAAGCACGTGCGACACATTAACGATCCACCGCGTCGAGGCTGTGAAACATGGACTTCCGTCCAAAGGATCTGGAGGTGTTCTGTCTATGTATGTTCGTTGGAGCTCCTTTGTATGCCCTGTTTCTGCAACCCAGCAGCCTCAACAACATGGTGACCAATGCATGGTCTACAGTAGCATTCAGCACCTTAATAATCCGTCCAGCAGTTGGGACTGAAGGATTAGACGAGAAATACGTTTCAGAAATCTTTCTATGGTTTTATAGTCACAGCATACCAATCTTCATAAGGGCTGAGGGTAGTCAAGACTGTTTTCTGACGCACTAGGCAGTTGCACAGACATCCTCCAGAATCCGGCTGAATGCATGAGAGTCCACTGCACGGGACCTCCATTAATGATCAAGTAAACCAGAGACTTCACGTAAAACAGCATCGCACGCAAATGGCTACAAAGACCCTTCTGGGGAACCCTGGCGTAGCTGCGGGCAATCCCAAAGCCATCAATGTGATGAGTTAAGTCGTTGCTTTCAAGATCCGAGGCAGGCTTATCAATTGAAGGCAGCACGTGCTGGCTTAGCATTTCACCATGTAACTCAACAGCCTAAACCCTAAGTACCCATACACAAGAACCACAAGCCATGACCAAACCCCGTACTACTCTACCTAAACCCTAATTAAACCCCAAAATCCTAAACCCAAGACTCTCAACCCTATCTACAACGCGCCCCTGGGCACAGCCGCAAAATTCAGCGGCTCAACGCCTGGAGCCTCCGCAGCGAGGCTTACAGCAATGCATCGCCTACACCTTGTTGGGCTTATGCTGTACGATACGCTCCACTTCAGACCACACATAACCTGGCCTTTCTGAGATTCGAGAACTGCAAAACCTTTCCACCAGCATCAGTCACCTGGAACCCTAACCCCGAAAACATCTCACCCCTACTAAGCACTAATTCTAAATCCTTTCGGCACTTGTCAATTAAAATGCAGGAAGGGATTCCTGTATAATTTGGATGGGATTAACCCTTTCGGACAAGATACCTCTCCACAAAACAAAAACAACCTCCGAACGCCCTAAAGCATGTACGCGAAACTGCACACAAGCAGCTTTCATAGACCTCTCATTGGGATTCCTTCTATACGGATGTCTCATACCATGTTAGCCCCTGCAAACGCAATTAGGGGCCAGTACTTAGGAACCACAAAACAGGTAGAGGTTCACATTACCTTAGAGGTCCAAGCAACCCATAGCAGGTGCTGTTTGTAGCTTCAGGGCCCAATGCAACTATGATTTATAGGCCTGGATCCCCACGGTTTCTGGCGATAAGATTGCTTTCATATGCATCGTTCATATTTGTCTGTACATAAAGAAGCCTCCAGAATTTCTGTAGCAACCAAAAGACAGATACGGATTCACACTGAGGACCCCGTTGCTGTCAAGGAGCTTCAATTGGATTATGTACCGTTGAAGCAAAACCATGTTACTGGGACCCCTAAGTATCTAGAGAAATGGCTGTTTTGGTTGTTTACTGCTTCTGGGCCATTAGTGTATCCACTCTGGGGGTTAGGTCTTTACTATGTATTACCTAAACACTAAACCCTAAACCTTACATATCCATATCATCATCAGCCCAGAGAATACTGCAATGCCTCACCGCGACGCGCCGCCGCGTAGTCTCCGTCGCTTCGAAGCAGCGGCAGGCGCAGGCTCCTCCGACTGAAGACGATTGTACCGGTTTTGGTATGAAAGGGGTTAGGGTTTAGGGGTTGGGTATAACGGGGGCACTTTAGGGTTCAGGGGTTGGGGCATTATGGGGTTTATAGGGATTGGGGATTCGGGCTTCACAGAGTCAAGAGTTTTTTTGGTCTGAGGGTTTGCTTAGGGTGTGCGCTTGAAGGCTTTGGGTGAAGGTCTCTTTGCTGGTCTATACGTGTCCTGACTGGGGTTGATTTTAATGGTTAATGCAGATCCCTACATCTAAGCCCTAAACCCAAAACATGTCTGCATTGAGTTTGGGGTACTTGAACGGCCTTCGCGGCCACATGCAACACAGTGACTACAGCGGACAAAAGCTGAGAAAAGACACGTCAAGAGCAAGCACCGTGGCTGCAAACTCCCTTGCAAAGCAGAATGCCGTCTCGGTGAGCTTCACATGTTGGCCTTTTCGTGTCCAGGGCTCAGGTACCTTGAAACATAAGAAACCTTGCGATTCAGGGTCTGATGCCTTAACCCGGCCTTCAGCTCCAATTATTTGCAACTTTTTACTCTGAGCCTCTTTCTCAACGGGGAAGGGCCCCTAGCTTGTGGGCATATGGAGCAATAGAACCATAGTTCTCAGCAGGAACCATGGGCCCCTCCCTAAGGATACTTTGCATACCGCATTACACAAAGGCCTAGAAACTCATTGAGGACCAATCCTTTGTACCCAGGACACAGGCAAGCACGTAGAACAGTGCCCGAAAGTATGAATTGGATTAACTGCTATATATAGCTGGCTTTTTCCTACTCGACGACCAAGGATGCTAACCAAAAGGGATTTACTGTTTGGGTGTTCATTTCTTGTTGGTTGGGCTCCAAGGCAAATTCTAATCAAATCGGAAACCCCCTTAACCAGAAACCCATAAAAATCCGAAAAGTCCACCTGTAGAACCTACACTAAACCCTAAACCCTAAACCTACAAGCAAGACAAATCAGTTCATCCGGCCCCGCAGCCGGGACCTCGGCTGTGGCTGATCTCTTCGTGGGAGGTACTATCACCTGTGCGGAACAAGACCGTTTGAGTTTGTTTAGGCTCTAGGGTTTAGGTGGGGCTTGGGGTGTCAGGGTTTTGGGCTTGAGGTTTAGGGTACATGGGGTCGCCTGTCTCAATGTCTGAACAACATATGCGAGCTTCTTAAAAATCCTCCCCATGTAATTTCTAGAGAACCCCTCTAAGCTCCAGAAAATATCGCTTTTGATCTATTTTTCTAACCTCCACCTAAGTGACCTGGGGGTTGGCAAATGGTTTTGGGCTTAGGGCCTACGAGAAGGGAATCGCACGCAGGAAGTCAATGCCTGCAGAGAAGAACATCGGTAGCCCCTGCAGATTAATTCCGTTTCAAACAAAACAGCCAACACTGTGATTAGCATAGCAGGGTATATAACGGCATATCGTACATATCCAGTAACAATCGTACTGTGTTGTGTCTATGTGCTTTGCATATACAGATATATGTACATGTATGCATCTGCCGCTTGTGCAGGCACTACCTCAGGTAGTCTAAGGAAAAGAGGGTTGCCGTCGTCATTGGCTGAATACCAGGTATAACATGCAGCTGTAACTTGCTTGGGCTTAAAAAAGGGGTGGGGCCACGCTCCACTTGCAGGTCCATGGACACTTAATAACTACTAAATAGATAGACAGACAACCCAATTGTAACCTGAATTCGGGTACGTAGCCGGCATATTGCTGGATTCTACATACAGATACACGGAAACAACGCGCGAACAGCAACATCCTAAACAGCATTCTTCTCGGACAGAAAGAGGCCCCCGAAGTCAACCTCAACTCCTCGACCCTTAAGAAAGCCCGGCCGACCACATAACCCTGAAAAAGCAGCCCCTCCTCAACAATGTCTTTCAACAGCGCAGGTCGGCGTGCAACGAGGCGTGCATAGGCCTTCCGAAGCGTGGAATCAAGGCATGCGGCTCAGGGTTTGGGGCTTAGGATTTGTAACTTGGAAATTAGGGTTTGGGGTTTAGGGCTGAATTGAAAGTACTGGGTTTCGGCTTAGGTTTGGGGGAGTTAGACTTCCAGTTTGAGATTTCAGGGTCTATGGGTGGGGACGGTCTTGGGCATGCAAGACATTCGAACCTTCCTCTTCATCGTAACTCCGCAAGTGCAGACTTTATAGGTATATCTGGGCGCTCATTGTCCCTTCTAAGAGGCAAACCTCCAGTGACCTCCCCGCTTCGTAATGCGAACATGGAATCTCAAGTCCGTCAGTAGAATGTGGCCTGAAATTCAAACGTGCTGGGGTAACACGGGGCTTGTGGTCTATGAGGGTAATCCCGAATCTTTTGCAGCTCGTTGGCATCCTTCTGCCCTGTATTGCGTGCTGAGAAGGACTCTGGAACACAATGGCGGCTGTTCCTTATCCGTATTATAGCGGATTTGTCAGACGATCTACAAGTCCGGAAGCGTGCTAGCTTCCTCTCACGCAAAAAAACGGCTGTGCGCTTAAACGCCCCACATCGTGACCATCCGGAACCAGGGGACTGCAGTTTGTGAAACCGGGCATGACCCCAAGTACCCTCAACCTGCCGAATTGTGGTACTACAGTATACTAAGGCCATGCAGGATTGTTATTAATGGCAACAGTCGTGCTGTCAACAAGCAAAACTCCCTGGCTTCTTAGACATGAGCCCTGCCCGCCGGACCCCAGACGCTGAACACTCCCAACCCAAAAACTCTGACGCAGTCAGTGCTAGCACTAAACCACGGACCCTGAGCAGTAAACTTAAACCTGTTCCCAATTGACCTAAAAAAACTCTGACCATAGACAACAAGCCCTTAGCAGTGACCCCTATGGCCCCTATGGCCCTCGTTCCAAGAAAGCCTCAGTGGATTGCACGTCCGCCAGGCGTAGCGAAATGAACTCCAAACACTGCGCCTTCGCACGGCTCAACTGGGTGGATTTTAAGGAACTTGAATTAACTTACCATACTAAGGAAGCCCAATTATGTACTGTACACCCATCCCATATTCTGGTAACATAATTCAAGTTCCGTAGTCAACAGTCGCCCGGTCAAGGGAACATTGGGGCTCAAGGCATGGAGTTTTGGATTTACAAACTCTTTCTAAGGATTACAAGTGAACGAGGTAATATGTTGTTCTTTAGGAATAGTAAAAGGGCTTACATTCCCTTATTCCCTACTAAACCACCAGTAAGAATTGCAGCTCAAAGTTTTCTGCGCATCCAGTTTGAGGAGTTTCAGATTTCGAGTACGCGGTTCCCATAATCCTAAATCCTAAAACCCAAGCCCCCAAACCCCAAACCCAAGTCTAGAGTTTCGGGTCTGCTGAACTTGGAGTTCCTAGGCTTCGCTTTAATTTCAGCTTATGGCCTACACCTGAACGAGTAAAGCCTTGGCATTAGCATTTGCTTTTACTTACTGGTGTTTCGTGCGCAACAAGGGAGTATAAACCCTTTCTAGGGGTTTCCCAAAACTGGGGGGAGGGGTACTATTTTGGGGGGTCCCATAATAAGGACCATAATATATTTAAGGTTCAAGGTCTAGAGTTTAGGGAAATGATACTGTTGATACCCCCAAATCCTGCAAGACCTCAGTTTTACTAGAACAGCTATGATGCCCAGGGTAGAAGGTAGATGCGTAGCGTCATACAAGATTCTAGGATCATCCACCCAAAGACCATTTATATCCCCAAAACCTGTACTATAATTACTAGTACCTTAGACCCAAGTACCTAATAATCCTACGCATACCCACTACCCTAAACTGAAGTATCAAAAAAAAATACTTACCCATTACCCTCAACCCAAGTACCTAATTATTGGGCATGTAGGCCCTCTGGGATAGGAGTCGCACTTTAACTCCTTGTTAAGCTTGGGCTTGGCTCAGGGTTCAGAGTTTAGGGTTTCGGATTTAAGGTTTAGGCTGGTTTAGGGTAGAGGCCCTGGCTCAGGTATGCGGGTTGGTGCTGGGTCTGGTAATGCAGGACCTAGCATGGCTTGGGTGTGGGATTTGTGGTTTGCCCATGTGGAACTTGAAGTTTACCTAGGCCCGGCTTCAAAGAACCCCTCCTAACAGGCCTGAAACGTTTCTTGGAATGGAGGGATTTCAGACATTCTAAATTTCAAAAAGAATCCCTTTGTGACTTGAACAGCTGGCGTCAGGTGTGCAGGGCCGGATTTAGTTTTTAGAGTTACACTAATCCCAAGAACCTAACAAAAGGGCTACCCAGACCGCGAGCCCCAAATCCTAAGCCCAAACGCCCATCTCCAAACCCTCAGCCCCAAACCCCAAACCCTAGTTGCTACTTCGACCTCATTCCAAACCACAAGATGCAAACAAGAAGAAAGCTTAGCCTAGAGGTCGTTAAATGGTAAAGCCTATATCCTAAGTCCCAAGCCCTGGACCCTAATCTAGCTTGGTCCCTAAAACCCTTTGCGAAAACATGTTTACATAGGGTTCCCTATTAAAGCCAGTAGGAAAATATGAAATATTTCGTGGGCGTTCCTTGAAATTTTAAGTCCTAAACCCCAGAGCCTACCTGGACCCTGCGGTCTATGTATCCTCAAAAACCTTAGCCCCAACCCCGAACCCTAAACATTACAAGAGTAATAGTATTGACAACAGTATTGGTAAGAGTAACAATAATAACAATACTACTACTACTAGTAGTAGTAGTAGTAGTAGTAATAGTAGTAGTAGAAGTAGTAGTAGTAGTAGTAGTCGTAGTTAGTAGCAGTAGTAGTAGTAGTAGTAGTAGTAGGCGTCCCCCCCCCCCCGGGCCTACACTTTACTTAAAATGGAATATACATTTTCCGAGGAGGCGGCCAGTAACAGTAGTAACGTTAATATGGCGATTGCTGCCCGGACCTAGCAAGCGTGGGTTAAAGTGGCCATCTCTTAGGGGCACTACGTGTTAATTTACTGGAATATTATGTCATTGTTGCTAGGTGCAG
>CAJNIZ010025847.1:42824-63874 GCA_905231905.1 Symbiodinium pilosum | reverse complement strand
CCCTAAACCCTAAACCATATTAGTCACAACGACAAAACTAATAGTAGCACCATCCTAAACCCAATCCTGAACCATACTAGTAAAGCAACAATGATAATAGTAGCAATATCCTAAACCCTCACCCCTAGACCCTGGGCCTTGAAGTACTTGCTGCCCAGGAGGTCTGCCATCTCGAGCCTCTCCGCCACGGACTCCACGCGGAGACGGCCCACCAGCACCTTCCGGCAAGGCAGAAATAGGCGGTTTAGGGAGGATAGGGTTTAGGGTGTGGGGTTTTAGGGTTTAGGGTCTAGGGGAGGAATTGAGCTCCATAGGGTTTAGGTTGCATCAGAGGTTTAGGGTTCAGGATTTGGGAGGGTTCAGGGTTGACATGGGGGCAAAGGAAAGTGCAACCGTACAGTCCAAGTGTCAGCGCGACACTGAGCATACGCGACTGCAACTTCTAACTTGACTTGAACTGTGTTGTTCGACTTATTTCTGCTTAGATGCACATTCCCCTGTAGGCATTTGCAACATCATCAGGTGTCCACCAATTATCCGCTCCGAACTTCTGCATTGTAATCCTCCTTGTCGGGATGCTGCACCAAAAAGCTCAAATTTTGAAAATGCCCATATAGCTAAATCCCTAACCCTACGCCTCAGGCCCTGGACCCTCCGAAGCTTTACATCCAAATTTCGAAGCCCTACTTCATCCATAAGCCCGAACCCAGTAATCCTAAACTTGCAGTATACAAGGCATACCACAACCACCCCTCGTCATCCCCAAACCTGGGTTGCTGTTGGGGAACTGAAATTAAGTATTACCGTACTTAGAGGTTCATGGGACTTAATAACTATTTATAACTGGCGCTATAAGCCTACTTACAATTGGGGTAATCCCCATAAGGCCGTAAGATAGGTTTATCGTAAATAATGGGGGGGGTTCCTTTTTAATAGAGTACCGCTAAACCCTAGAAACCCTATTTACCTTTATCATGATAGTAACTTAATTGAAATGCCTTAACAGAAATAGAAACGCCCTAGCTCGGTGCCTGCACGCAGCGGTCAACCAGCCCTGGCACCTCGTAGCGGTGCGCGGCCTCCAAGGCTTTGAGGCTTTGTGTCGCCAGAGGGTTCATAGGGTTTAGGGTTTAGGGTTTACAAGCATTTCAGATTTAGAGGCTTATGCGGCTTAGGACTTAAGAATCAGGGTTGGGGGGCGCTTTTGGGTTCAGAGCTTGGGGGAGGAGGCTGTGCAGACCATGCCCAATGGGGTGGGCAAGAGGCGTACACGGGACAGAAGAAAGGAACGCATACAGGACCACATTCAATACCTAGTAACTATTTATAACTGGGGATACAAACCTACTTATAATGCCTCTAACTGACCTCTTAAGGTTTACCCTAAGTCCCATGAATCGAAGCCTTGCTTAAGCGGAGCACTCGCCGTGAATGTGAGCACAATCTGGAAGCAGTCGCACAGGGGCCGTTCCGTCAGCGAGCACACCATTGCTAGAGTGAGTAAAATGGGAACCCCAAATAGGGAACCCCAAGACTATCCTAGGCATATATCAGGAATATACGGACCCTGGTAAGTATACGTATTCCTATTTTATTCCCATGGTATATTTTTGGAGTTCCCTTTTTGGGGTGCCCAGTAGAGTCCTTTTATGACTTAGTCTTATGTGCTGGAGAACATTCAGAAGTCCGAGCAGCTTACCTCCTCTTGACTTCTCTTAACATGAAATACACCGCGTTGATTTGGAAGATGGGGTTCCCGTATTAGGGTTTAGGGTCCGGGGCTTTGGGTTATAGGGGGACTATATAGGGTTTAGGGCTTAGGGTCCAAAGACCCAAATACTTGGGCTGTAGGGCCCAACTACCACTAATGTTATCCTATTTGGGTCCTAAAACCTGATTATTTGGGTCTTTGGACCCATAGGGGATGTTGACAGGATCCAGGGTCTCAAGGATGCCGGGCTGAATCCTGGCCGCGAGTTCCTCGGAAATTTCTCCGCACTTGTTGCTACCAGAAAAAGAACAGTGTTCTTCTTCATGGTGGGAGCGGTGTATCTCCAAAGCTGGATTTCACTGTATAGGGCGCAGTCAAGAATCCAAAGGCATCTCCCTCGTAATCAACTCGACCTTTGTGCGCTTGATTGTGGGGGTTGGTTGCTTTCTCCAGCTACTAATCGACTGTACACAGCATTTGCTTCCGCTGCTTGCATACAAGCACTTTTGCCCTGAAGGTTCAGGTACCCAAATGTCAGGGATGTAGCCTGATGTAGCTACCAAGAACGATTCAAAGCATTTGCTATTTGACCCCCGTTTAAGGAGCTTAGACATCATTTGGGACCTGAGCCCTAGTTATTGGGTCAATTTTTATCCCTTGGGTTTGAGGCTAGAGGCTCCGTACCTTTGGTTATCAAGGAATGAAGGAATGATTCCTTATAGTAGTCCCTATACAATTAGCCCATTATGGGTTTTGGGTTCAGGGTTTAGGGATAGTAGCCCCGATCTAACCCATCATAGTAGTTGCCATGTTCTTTTCCACTCCTTCATTCCCAGCTAACCAAATGCCGGGCTCTGGGTCAAGATGGAGCAAAGAAGAAAGCCGTCATGGCTTCTTGGCTAACTAAACTGGATTAGACTAGGGTTTGAATCTATGTGATGCTATACAGGTTGAATGGGTTTCACGTACGGGTCTTGGGTTTAGGGTTTAGGGTTTAGGGGCTGCAGGTTAGGGTCTTGGGCTTGACCCACTACCCACTATGGCTGATGATACGACCCGACCCCCCTATTGGTCCTGTTGCTGGGCCAAAGCTGGGCTAGTGTTAAAGGAACTTGAGGGTTTAGGGCTTTAGGGTTTAGGGTTTAGGGTTTAGGGTGGTTACTATAATATGGGTATATATTCATAATAAGTAGTAGGGTCTCCTTACTCTAATAACTTAGTTTAGAGTTCCTTAACAGCAGCCCTCCTGCATGATCCCCAGCATGCCGTAGAGCCAGACTACGTAGGGTTTCTCTACTTCGGGTCATGCAGGGTTTCACCCATCAACCATATGAATCGCAGAGAAAGCCCATTGGATTGCATGCCCACTAAGTCCCTTAAGATTGGTCATAACTGGGTTCTGACCACACTAGTTTCACGTACCTCTGAGTAAAGGTCCAAGTACCCCAACGTTTCAAAAAATGGGTACCCTGGGATGGCCCTTGGATACTAGAAAGGGTACACATTCACTATGGTGTCGCTGTTTAGGCGTGTATAGGATATATTTTTGAGAAACATCCAACAATCATGATAGCTTCGGGTACGAGAGCAAGTGCGATAAATTGGATACTTTGGGTATATGAAGCCATCATGTTTGGGTCCTTGAACCCTAAACCCCTAAAGACACACATGAGCCTAGAACTTCCTCAACCTTCTATACTACCTGGACCCCAAACGTAAGTAACAACAATGGCTTCTATGGCTGTTATTATGGGTTTATGTAGGGTTTAGGGTTTAGGGTTTATACATAATACCTTTGGGGTTTAGGTAGAACCCATCTCGAAAACTAGGAATCCTTCACAGGCAGTAACCCTCAAACCTCAACCATGGTCCTGAGGGTCCCAGGACTGAAAGAATGGGGTATTAGGGCCCAAGCACAGGAATCTGATGGTATTTTGGACCTAAAGCCCTACTATTTGGGTCCTTGGACCTGTAGGGGTTCTTGAAGCCCCAGGAAGCAACAGGGCGAACCTGAAGTAGATTGACTGCATAGTCGTCGTTTTCTAATCCCGCATAGTCCACGACGCCCGTGTAGAGATACTTGACCTAGGCGTACATAGATACTCACTGGACTAGATTTGTAGTATATCCCTTGATAGGCCCCCCCAAAACCCTATCTAGTCACCTATAGGTCCCCCCCCAACATGAATATAGTCCGTAGCTCATATACATATACACATGTAAAATGCACATCAATGTGCATGGGAGCTTACCGGACATTGTAGGAATGTGTGCGGCGTACTGTTGACCGAGGGGAAAATCTTGCATGGTAGGCTTCACGGTTCATTTTTCTCAGGTTCAGGTTTCAAAGCCTACTTGAGGGTTCATGGGCAGCTATTATAGCAACATAATTATCAAAACTATTTGAAACCTTTGGGGTAACCCCCCCACCAAGGATCATCCTTCATAAATCCTAACTAACCCTACATGAGCCTAACTAAGCGGGAATTTTGGGACAGGGAGTAGTATAGACGGGATTGGTAAGGTAACCCATAGCTCTTGAGGAGGTAGGATGAATCTGGGTTTGAGGCCATGGCATTTCTTTTCAAAACCGGGAATTTCTCCTTGCTGTGTCATACCCTTAGGAATCTAGTGGAGTCCAGTATACGATAAGGATTAAAGGGGTCAATGGCTTTCGGTTTAGGGTCCCGGGGTTTGGGTCGGGTTTCTATGCAACGAACCAATATTACGGTCTTGGGGAGCGTATGTTGTTGATATACTTTGGACCTTCAGGGCACTAGCGATGAAAAAAATCTGCATAGCCCAAAATACACTGCAGTACCATAAGTAGAAGGGTTCAGGCATATAGGGGCCTACTGGATTCTATCCAGGAATAAGACTTCAAGCGTTTCGGGCGTAGTAGGGAGCAGAACTACTGCAACATGTTCGTTGGTCTCGATGCAGGTGCCATTACAGACCAGCAGTGGGGCTACTCTTACCTTAAAGGTTTAGGGTTTCGGGTTTAGGGTTTAGGGGTTTAGGGTTTGGTTAGCTAGGAATGAAGGAATGGATCCTTATTGTAGTCACTATCTAACCCACTGTACTAGTTTCCGTTTTCTTTTCCATTCCTTCATTCCCAGCCGACCAAAGGTGAGTACTTCGAGAAGGATCATCTAGGCCTAGATGCTGAGACGCTCCGAGGTCGGGCACTTGGACAGTTAAAAATGCCTGAACCTCAAAAAATATGTAGAATAATCGCCTGTTCGGCTACATTTAGATGTTTTGGGCTTTTATTTTACTTGCTTTTGGGGTTCAAGTAATTCACCATGCCGCCAGAAAACACTGATAAGCCGTGTAGCACGAAAATCTCGATTGCATCAGCCCCATCACAGCTTCAGCATATCGCAAGAGGTAGCCAAGATCTTCGTATTATTACCTACCTACAGGCAGGTACATAACAGTAGGCTGTAAACTGTCTGTAGCTGTGGCCGTTTCTCACCAGTCACAGCACGAGGCAGGCCGCTTAGTCAAGCCTATCATCGTTCTGCTTACGGGTTGTCAATGTGAGGGGCTCTATCATGCCTAAACCCGAAACCCCCTAAACCCTAAACCGCAAGCCCTAAACCCTAAACCCTAAACCCAACCCTCAACCCTACAAAAACAATCGCCGCAAGCTACAATGTTACAACGCCCAATCCTTGACTAGGGCCATCCCACTCTGGGGGTCAAGGTTTAGGGTTTAGGGTTTAGGGTTTTAGCACCCCAAAACCCCAAACTCTGGGTTAGGTGCTTAAGCTGTGGAGGTTGAACCCTAAACCCTACAGCCTGAACCCCGAATAAACTCTAAACTCTAGACTCCAGGCTCAGGGTTTTAGAGGTTTGGGGTTTACAGTCCGGGGCTTCAGTGACAGGTTTGAATTCACATCTTCAGTCTGATCTCAAATCCTATACATACGCGCCCTGGAACATGCGGCTTAGGTTTTAGGGTTTTGAGTTTGGAGTTTAGAGTTTAGCACCCCGTTGAACCTTGCAGCTCTGTTCCCTAGACAGTGGGTTCTGGGTTCTTTATACCCTATACTGCCTTTATGATTTAGGGTTCTGGGCTCTATACACCCTAATATAGGGTTCAGTGTTTAAGGCTCTGGGTTCTATATACCCTATAGTTACATTGCCGAGTAGCCTACTCTTTGGGTAACCGGGAGCCCTAGGGGAAATCTAAACAGTAGCAGAACCATAGCACAACAGCTGCTTGCAGGACCCTATAGCAGTAAAACCTACTCGAAGGTCCGGGCACCCGCACCAAGGCACGCATCGATGTGGCGTCGAAATCCTACTTCGAGGGATAGAAGGTTTGTGACATGAGCTATAGTCTGAACTTGTAGTATCCCCCTAAATACACCCTATAGTAGTCCCCTCTATATATATATATATATATATCCCCTATATACTCCCTTTAAGGAGTTCAGAGTTAGACTGCAGCTCACATAACAGGTCGAATGGAATAGCTGCCGTGGGAGCTGACAAAACTGCCTGTAGCAGAGAGTAAAAGGGGGAATTTCTCGAAACAGGGATCCCCATATGTAAGAATGGCAGCCTAATTCTGTGGACGCAGCAATGCCGAAAATTGCGCGAGGTGCTTTTCTGATTTGGTCAGAAATGGTCTATGATAACAGCCTGATGCTCTGAAGATCGCTACAGCTTTTGGGTTTAGGTTGTGGAGTTTCAAGCTTAATCATAGCCCATAAAAACCGTAATGCTATGAAGGCTCTGGTCTTGATTTTCGCACGTCTGCCACACTCGTGCAACATGAACCGCTTTGCACAAGGATCGATACATCATGATTTCAGGTACCAGTGACAATTGAGATTGGAGTACTTGATTCCTGGATAAACCAATGTTGCGCACCTGAACCTTTAGAGGGCAACATCACCAGGAATGAAATGCTGGGGACATGACAAACCGCATGTTGCGGAAGACGCGGGGTACCGGGGCGGATATTAGTTTCGTTGCTCCAGACGGAGGAATTGGTGGAGCAGTCTACGATTCAAGAGGGTTTTTGATAGGACCCTTACAGGGATTTGCTAGTGCGATGAACTTCCGTCCCAGCATGGGTGGGTTTGGAAAAACCCTAAGGGTCCAAGTACCTAATAATCATATACTTACCCAGAACCTGTACTATGAGCACTATTACCCAAATCCCAAGCACCTAATTATTGGGTACTTGGACCCTCTGGGAAATTGACAGCCTCGCGATCAACTGTGAGTATTGATTTTCCCAAGAATCTGGCGGCATATACACGTAATGCAAAATGATAAGCTGTTCTTAGAGGATTTGTCTGTGTTCATGGTGTGGGCACTACATGCCCATATGTTTGTATATACACACTTGGATCCATGCCTCGAACTCACCCCCAAACCCTAGAGGTCCTCTTAGAGCCAAACCCCAAATCCTGCTTCCGACCGGCCTGGACGTTTACCTCGCTGTTGTTGGTCTCCTTCATGGGACCTGCGCACGCTCAGGAACTCAGCGCCTAACCCACACACTCAACACCCCCCACCCTGCCAACTAAACCTACCATGTCCCGGAATATGTGGGTGCATCTAGGTAATCTTTAGCATTCCGGATCGGGCACTTTAGCGGAAAGGGAGCAAGAACTCCCCGCAGCAGCCATCGATGAACCCAGCGCAATGCTGTCGAGCATAAGCCCAACGTGTAGGTTTCTCAAGGTAAGGTTAGATTATATGATTATACATTATCAGTTGATTACATGTCAATGTACCATCATCTTATGATTATCAATATACTGTGCTACGTCTAGGGATGCTGAGGATATGAGATAACTACAGTGGGATTATGGGTATTTTCAATGCGGAGTCAGGGAAGCTTTGGCATGATGCGAACATAATCCTCCACCACGCCGGATATTCTCCCAAAGATAGGCGTAACGCATAAGGTTGCTAATCGAAACATGGCTAGGCGCTGTTCCTGGACAGCCCAAAAGCTGCAAGTGAAAAATCGTTGAATCGGGGGTGGGTTGACAGCTATGCGCCTGATTCGCAAGAAAAATCTGGGAACTTCATTCAGAAACTCTAATTGGGTTTTTCCGAGAGACTCTAAACCCTAAGCCCTAAACCCCCTGAACCTTCTACACACTGAGCCCCAAAAACACTAAACCAATGTCCCAGTGGCAGGAGAACATGCGCTCGAACACAGGCGAGCGAGAGGCTAAGATCAAACGGTGGGCGTCAATGGTCTCATTGCCCACCTGGCCAGACGACATCCTTCTCATGAGGGTTGTCACAATTAGGGGTACCTGCTTAGGGTTCTCGATGATAAGGAGGAGTTTAATATATCGGGGTCTATGTTGGGGTCCCCCTGTTTTTTGGGGAAACCACCATGAACCCATGTCATACAGTCGTACAATGCAACATTGGGATGCAGCAGAGATGAGGAAATCGGGGCTGAAGAGTTTCGCGCGCAGGCTTCAGCGTTCGGGGTCTAGGGTTTTGGGGTCCAAAGGGCTTGATGGTCTACGGTTGTCTTGCTGTCGGGTGTCGATAAGGTCGGATATATTGCCTTAAGGTGTTGTGCAGGTATGTGGGCATTTTCAAAAGCTACCCGCCCAGGATCCTATCCCTAAAACCTGAACCCTAAACCCCTAAACTCCTAATCCCTATCCCTAGGCTTTCAACCCCTAAAGCCCTGAACCCTAAATCTCAGACATGCGACTCACAACCCACAACCCTACAGTCTCAACCCCTAGCACGGACTCCAAACCATTTCCCCCTATACCCGACCCCTTGCAACCCTGGCACTGATTTCCTGGCCTTTGGTTAGCTGGGAATGAAGGCATGGACAAGAAAATGGAAACTACTATAACGATTATATAGGGATCCATTCCTTCATTCCTAGCTAGCCAGAGGCCAGTTTGTAGCCCTTGCCCCAGACCCATGACCTCTAAACCCTACAGCCCAAGCCCTAAAGCCGAAAGACAATGGCAAACCGCAACCCCTTACTAAGCCCTAAAATCACACCCTGACCTGGAACTCGCGGAGCCCCCCTGAACCGTAAGACCTTCATCCCAAGCCTAAAACCCTAACCCTAATCCCTAAATTCGAAACCAAATAAGTCCTGGACGCAAGACCCAGCCTTCAGCACTACGTCCGACAGGTGGCCGGTTGTGAGGAGCGACTGAAAAAAGAAACAAGGCTTTGCATTTGGAGTTTAGTGTTAAGTTAGGGTTTAGGGCTTGGGATTAGGATTCGGGGTGTACTTGGAGATTCATGGGTACTTATAACCTGCTTGTACCCTTAACTGTAGCCCTATGATAAGCTCTCTTAGTGCTTGAGGCTTGTTGAGCCTGTCATTTGGCGACATAGGCTTGGGTCTTTGCATTTAGCGTTTAACTAGCCTTTGGTTAGGCAGGAGTGAAGGAATGGATGCATATAGTAGTCCTATATACCCCATTATAGTAGGTTCCATGTTCTTTTCCATTCCTTCTAAGACCTAAAACTATATGACCCATTATAATAGTTTCCATTTTCTTTTCCATTCCTTCATTCCCAGCTAACCAAAGGCCAGTCGAAAGCTTTGGCAGGAACAGTCATGCCAGGCTGGCAAAAGCTGACTATAAAGCTTGTAAGTTCCCATGCACTGCGTTCTACGCTGTAGACAGGTCCAAGATGGGTTAGGAACATGCAGACCACTGCCCTAAAGCCGACGCCTGTGAGTTTGAAGACCTAGTCCGAACCTGACAAAGATGGAATCATATCTGCTTACACACTTCCGGAAAATAATTTGCAGCCGATATCATTCACACCCCGGTGCAACAGGCAGAGCTCTCAGCACATCCTGCACATCGCTACAGAGCATAGGCGCTACAGGCCCGAAAGGCCCTCCCTGCACGCCGTACAGAAACGCTGCAATCTCCGTCAATGCCCAAGCGGCGATGCATCCTCAACTATAAACCCCGACCTCCTCAACCCTAAGCCAAAAGCCCTATACGCTCCCAAACCCTCCGCCCCTACACGCCAACACCCCACGCCCGAAGCCTTTAAATCACCATGCCCTGCAAATCCATTTCTCCCGAAACCCTAAACCCTGAACCATCTTTAAATATGTATTAAATGGTGGTACCCGTGTCCTGCAAAGACTCGCAGACTTCCTGCTGACCGCTGGCCTGGCTCCCCTGGCGAGGATTCGGGTTTGGGGTTTAGGTAGAATCTAAAGATAGCACCTAGTTTGGGCCCTGAATCCTGTAAATGGCACCTACCTTCGGCCTAATAGTGGCCCCTGTAGCTTCAAGCTACTTTGGGCATTTCTGGGGGGGAGCATTTCTGGGGATTTAAAGTTCCTATAGTGCCGGGGGGGGGGGGCTTAGAGAATCAGGGTGGAACCCGAGTTATCCCAGTCATGCCGAAGCCGAAGCTCCCTCAACCCTAAACCCCAAACCTCACATTCGGAAGGGATTCCTTGACTCGTGACAGCTTGCCTCAGCAACAGGCGCTGTGGAGGCGTCGAATCCAATGACAACCTCAAATCAAACCATGGCATGGCTTGAGTTTAGGGTCTAGGGTGTAAGGGTTTAGGGTCTAGGGTTTAGGGTTCAGGGTCAAGGGTTTGGGTTTTGCGGTTTTGTGGCCCTGTTCCTTGTTTAAGGTTTTGGGTGTTGGGTTTATGGCTCTGTTTCTTACTGTTGGTTAGTAGGGAATAAGGGTGTATATATATATATAGATATATACACGCTTATTTATTCAGTTCTAGGGATGATATAAGGATTATATTCTTCGTTCCCTACACCAATGTCGTTTCCTCCTTGGGAGGGGCCCGGGCCCGACTTGGAGGGTTCTGGGGACATAGTAAGTAGGTTAATAATTAGGAAAACTAGAGTTACTAAATGGGTTATAGGGGTTATTGGCCTACTTACTAAGGCCCCCTGACCCTCCAAGTAGCGCTATTTCAAAACTTCCCCCCGCCCCAAACCCTAGATCTGACCTCTGTAGACTCCCGCAAAACCCTATACCAGATCCCTTTTAGAGGATTTAGGGTTTAGGGACTTCTGACAACCATGGTTCGGGGTGTGCTTCTAGAGAGACAACCCTACAGAGAACTTAGTCGCAACTCCCACGATCGCACGCAGTGCACAAAGGGTCCAAGTATGCAAAGGATTGTGCCTAAATGGGTTCCTATACAGATACACTGGTCTGAAGCCTGATCGCTGTAAGGTGAAGGTTCACCGATTCACCTCAGAAGGTATCCTCTTAAGAATAATGGCCTTCACAATATTCCGCGAAGCCCTCAGCGGGTTCGCGTGCATTTAAGCGGCAGCCCCAGTAGCCCCAAGAGTACCAAAGAATCCCCTGTTTAGTATAGAGTAATCTCGTACTCCAGAAAGTTTGCCCCTCATACCAAAGAAGTCTTCTAGGGCATTCAACTCATGCGACCTGATGCTAGGTGTAAGCGTTACTGGACAAGGTGAGGTCGCCCCGTCTTGCGTGGGGAGCTCAGTGTTCAAGTGACCCAAAATCAAATCATATGAATCGGAGAACCCCACCCGCCCTACCAAGGAGTACCTAGACCTACACTACTAACTACTGGATTCTCTATATCCTGGACCCTCTAGGTATGAAAAACGTCCGGGCTCCAGACGGAAACCTTCCCGACCACGCGAAGCGATCCATTATGCAACCAGCCCGCCTGCAACAGTCTTTCGGACAGCCTAGACTAGACCCTCGAGTGCAAGGCTTGGGGCATGGAGTTTAGGGCATTCTAGGACTTCGGGGTTTGCACTGAGGCTGTATAGGGTTCGGGGTTCCAGGCATACCTCTTGCACCTTTTCCCTGTACAAGAACTTCAAAGGAACGAAATCACGCACATGTGCACCAGTCATTGCCATAGTCTTGTTGGCTTATGCTTTGGTGGTTATTTGTCATGTCATGCATTGAGCTTTTTGCAGCGCCGAATGGTGAAGCATTCTGGCAGCTTTGAACAGCCACCTGCTTGCAGAGACTCTTGTGTATCGCAGGCAAAGAAAGATGCATCAAATTTGATTTAAGAATCCGAAAGCCTTGTTCGCAAGCGCACTCAACCTTAAGCACAAACACACGGGTGCTAGCAGAATGTCGAGAATGTTTGGCGGCTGAGATGTAATCTACAAGCTGGTTTCCAAAACTTATTAGGTTTGGACGCGTACAAACCCCAGAATTTACGCCCGAAACCGTAAACTACGGTTGACACTACCTAAGCACCCACATTCCTTGTGCATGATTGTATTCTGGTATGCTACAGTCTTGCCAGATGTGAAATCATGGGTTCCCCTACTACCCCCCCTCTATACTACCGCCCTAGGTTCCCCCCTTAATTACATTTATGCTTACGGATAATTAGGCTTAACTCAGGCTTATCAAGGGTGAACATAGGGTGGGTAGTATAGAGGGGGGTAGTAGGCGACCCCATGATGCAATATCAACAGTAGCATTCATCCTGAAGATTGTAGTTGCAAGGGCTTTCCCAAGTCCAAGAGGTTTCCTCTAAACCACATAAACGCAATTTCTCCACCATAAGCAGCCCCAACCCGAAAATCCTAGTGCTTACGCCCTCAACCCTGCCCTAAACTAGGCTTTGGGGCTCCGGTTTTTGGGATGCCGGAAGACCATAAGCAACTTCAAACCTTGATCTCTGAAAGTCCAGCCTTCAAGCATCTGTTGCAGAACACTACGGTGGATACTAAAAATCCTGGATGACCCTAAATACCCTAAACCCTGGGAGTAAAGGTACTATAGTATACAGAGGTCATGCAGGAATTTTAGTATCAACAGTATCATCAGCCAGCCATTCGGTTAAGGGCTTTCGGAATTCCTTAAAGGTTCGTTATAAGAGCCCGTACATACATATTGGGATATACTCAGTGTTGGGGGGGGGGGGTGATGAATACAAAGGCCAACAGAATCATTATACGAGTCATGACGGGGTAAACAGGGATTGGGCTAAGATTGCAAGGGCTGGTATTGATGAAAACCAGGGTGCCCCTATACTCATCAACCAATAAGTTCTAGTCCTTCTTATAGGGCTCCCAGACAGACTTTCATGTGCTCTTGTCGTAGTGCGCGCGGGTTTGAAATGCCATCTTTACAGCAACCAATTTACCGGGAGTCCCATATCTAATACTCAGGAAATCCTGTTGGCAACTTCCATATGGTAGTTTCCCCAAGTACAGGGACTCCAATATAGCCCCAAATACGATGATCTTTATTATAGGGACGTCCCAAAAAGATACCCCCATTGGACCAAGGCCAGTGAGAGAGACTGCCACATCCATGGGTTCAGTGTAGGGTACAGGGCTCCGTACTTGGGCCACAAAGGCCCATTGAGGGCTTAGGCTTTCCACGTAAAACAGGATTTCCGGTAAACTCTTCATACTTCGGTAAAGCCTAAAAGCTTCATATAACCCTAAACTGGGTTGCAGTTCGGGAACCAAAATCAATCTACTGCAAGAAGGAAAACGCATTATGTACGACATACCCATATTATGGCGACTTCTTCTTCTTGTCCTTAATAGCAACCCAGCAAACCCATTCCCTGTGTCCAACGGCCTGGGGTTCCAGGACATCAGAGAGTGGGAGGCCCTGGAGAGCAGGCGTGTTTGCTGCGTGGGTTCAATGAGCTTACTTGGAGGTCATGGGACTTACTAACTACTTATAAGGGGGTCGTGTTAAAGAGGTTATAAGGATGTATAGGGTTAAGGGTTTGAGGTTTAAGGTTCATGGGACTTCGCAACTACTCATAACTGGGTCCCTTTAGAGGAGTTATAGGGATGTATAGTGTGTATGGTTTAAGGTTTAGGGTTCATGGGACTTCGGGAACTATACTAACATTTTTAACTGGGGTTATAATCCTACTTATAACTGGGGTAGAGGTTTCAGCCCAGTTGTAAATAGTTACAAAAAAACATGAGCCTCCAAGTAAGGGGTTCCCAAATACGTTCAAAATTCAACCCCAAGCAAGGTCTTCAGAGGACCGTTCGGGTTTATGTTTGAGGGCTCAGCTGTTTGGGAAAGAACTATCAAGTTGAATAAAGCTTCGGCCACCATACTTGCCAGGGATGCTATGTCAATCTTGACAGCAGGTCATGAAGATTTCCTACTTGAAAGTTCATGCACGATCTCAAGTACGCTTATAACAACAAGTTGTGATCATAGCTGCCTTGCTTTTTATTTACATCCTGACATACCCTCCGCCGGACCACGCTTACAAGAAGATTCTTTTCTTTGTAGTACCTGGTTTCCCTTCTCTTTAGGGGAGGGTAAGCAACATGAACCTGTAAGTACCCTAAACCCAGAAACCTAAAGCGTATATGAGCTGTAGTCAAAACTCCCAGTATCCCCCTTTAATAACCCTTTTAATGCTCCCCTATAGAATTCCCTATATAACCCCCTTTGAGACCCTAATAAAACCTATTTAACTTCAAAGCTCCAAAAGTCTGGACGTAGGACGAGTAAGCCCTTAGTACGTTCAAACGGCACGCAGCCAAACGATTGTACGCCGCGGCTCGAATTGCATCTCCAATAATCGCCGGGGTCACAAAATGTTCCTCCAAAAACTTCCCAAAAGCCGCGAACTGTAGCCGCTTCGAATGTTCTTCCAAAACATCGTCTGTAGCGATAGCAAAGTCGGCGACTAGCGGGGCTCCAATGCCGCGGGTGATCGACGGAGGTCCAACGATCTCCTCTTCCGGGTCCGGGACCTCGAAGCGGATGTCCGGCGCTCCTCGCGCGTTCAAAACATCCAAAGCCCCCAAAACGGGGGTAGAAGTCAACTCCTCTTGAGTCGCATCTTCTTCTCTGGTCAAACCCTCCTCGAGAAAAGGAGCCCCCTTAAGGAATTAGTCCTCCGCCAAACTCAGGCGCCAATAACTGTTGTTTGTTGAAGGTACCTAGAGAGTCCAAGTACCCAATAATTATGCACTTGGGCTTTAGGTATTAATAACTATGATATAGGTTGTGGGTAAGTATACGGTTATTTAGCACTTGAACCCTTAGGGTTAGTCGAGCTACCTAAAACGTCATGCGCTTACGCTTGCCAAGTGGCCTGAAACTCTTTGCCCTAAACCCTAAACCCTAGAGTAGATAGCCGCTGGTTTCTGAACTCCCTGGGAGGTTTGGGGTTCCCAGATGAGGGTTTAGGGTTGAGGGTTGAGGGCCTTTGTGGGATAGGCATTAATTCTAGGATTGTCTAAGGCTTAGGGGGTCTTTCGGGGTACCCTTAAAGCTGACTGCGTCGGCTAAGCTGCGTTCTCCCACCTTGTAATAAGACCTCATTTCACAGTCTCCTTTGGACATATGATCATCACAAGATCTCGTACATTTCAGGCAGTTAAGGCCCTAGAAGCCGAGTTACCTGCGTAGTTGGTTGCTTGTCCTGAGCGCGTATATATCCACAACCCGGGACCCTTGTTCACGCATATAAATACATATATATATATATACAAACGAATATATATATATATATGTATAAGTACTTGGGTCACAGTTCTTCTAGGCGGAGAAAACCAATAAAGAGACATAAATCCTGCGCAGCCCTGACTGGAGAGATGTTAAAGTTTACCCTCCCGGCCTTCACCTGGGTCCTGTTTTGATGCAACGGCATTTGCATCATCTTTTTGGACTGGCTATTCATAGTCCATAGTCCTTGGACATATTCAACCTTGACTATTTTGGACGAGCTACACCCCACAAATGGCTACCTCCGCTTGCTGACTACAAGCCTTAAATGGTGCCGTAGTACCTACTTATAATCGGGCTACGAACCCCAAGTCCCATGAACCCAAAACCCTATGCATCCTGATAACCCCTTTAAAGGAACCAGTTATGAATACCTACTAAGAACCTCCAAGTGCCCCCCCATCCTAAACCCTAAACCCTAGACCCTGACCCTAAACCCTAAACTCTACATCCTAGACCCTAGGCATGCGCAGGCTTCCCGTGAAGCTCTGAGCATCTTAACAGGCAAAACCTATACTTTTCACAATGCTAGGGTTTAGTGTTTAAGGTTCAGGATTTAGGATTTGTGGGTTATAGGGTTTAGGGTTAGGTTTTGGGGTTTAGGCAGGCACCTGCAATGGCCGACATAAATCCTCTTTGAAACTCCTGGCTCCCATGGGGCTTAATCCCCTTCCCTTAACATTTGACGCCCACACCCCCTTATATGTTAAGTATCCCTACTGTGGCAGACTACGATACATAAGGAATATTTAGTATTTTGAACTTGGGGGGAGGGGATTAGTTCAGGGATATTAGCTACTGGGCTCCACACCCCTATAGAGCCTAAACCCTAAATTCCCAAACCCTGAACCCTCAACTAAACCCTCTAGGGCTTATTCGTCAAGGGTTACGTACTGGGCTCCACCCTTAGCGGTAAGCCCTAAACCCCCCTAAGCCCTAAGCCCCTAAACCATTGAAGGCTTGTTCGTTGAGGGCTATTGGGCTCGTTTCTCTGTGCCTTGACACCGTCGTGGCGTCGGCTGTCACCAAGGTCAAAGGACCTGGACCAGCCCCGGGCCTGAGCGAAGAAACATGAAAGGGTTCTAGGGTTTAGGGTTTTGGGCTCCAGGGTTGAGGGCCTGAGCAAAGAAACATGGAAGGGTCCAAGCCCTCTGCAAGGTTCCAAGTACCCCAAAATTGAGGTTTTAGGTACCAACACACCACTCAGATTAAAGCGTTTGGGACCTAAATCTCCATTCTCGGGCTCCTTGGACCCTCTAGGCCCATGACCCCCCCTCAATTTTGCAACTTCATGCACGCTTTTGCACATGCCCACTGCTGCACTTCACTGCCGACAACTGGTTCAATATACCGGAGGCGCAGAAACTTCCTTGTTAGACGGAACCCCCACCCAGTAATAGTGACTATAATTATAAGGAATAATAAGCATTATATAGGGCGGGGGGCTTCTCCTAACATATTACCTGCAATCATTCTTGCCTGTAAGCATGTTGAAGTTGCAGCAGAAAGCGGAGATAGACCCACCGAAGACCTGAGAGCATTGGAAGCCTGTGACTGGATCACCAATGACTGGGCCGAAAGGGCAGAATATATTGGGTGCGTACATGGGCAAGTTGACGGTGCCAAGGACGCCCACACTGACGTACGCAGCGCAGCCAGCCGCGCTGCAGCTGGCACCCACGCCCACCCCAAAACCTGCCCAGGCTGCCTTGTAGGTCACGCCAACGGCGAAGCCCATGTCTATGGAGATCCAGGTCACCGGCGCCTTGCCGTTCATGAGATTGACGAGTCCTGTGGCCATGTCGCCTACAGTGACTCCGGCCCCAAAGGCAATGTTCCCTGGAACGATATCTTTGGCATAGCCAGTGGTGACAAACTCGAAGACATCACCGATGCAAGCGAAAAGCGTCAGCACAAACTTAGCCACTTTGACTACCGCCTTGGCCTTGGACCTGGAATTCAGGTCGCGGTAATTTCAAACTATGGTTTGCTTGCGGTATTGCCTAGAACTGAATCAAACAAAACTCCTGCTTTGGATCTGTGTCACCACTTTTTTGGCAGCTTTCTTGACCGCTTTCTTAACCTTCTTGAAGAAGCCTTTTCCACCCCTGGCTACCTGGCTGGCTGTTTCAGCACAAACGGACCCCTGGCTACTCGAGGGCTTTGGAACTCTTTGCAGGCCTACAAAATCAGAGCTTTTCTGTCTTTTCAAGGATAAAAAGTGATAAACAAAAAATCAAAAACACATTTTTAGACCAACCCTTGCGAAGTCTTATTCTGGTAATATTGCTTTTGTTAGCCTCCTCGTCATCCACGTCGGTAATGAGGTCCTCGCCCTCCTCCAAGGTGTCTCCGTGTTTCTCCATGGACGACCTGGCGTCACACTGATGAGCTTCTATTCCACAAGAAGAACGAAGCACGGACTCCAGGTTGCACTGAAACCCCTGTAGCCCCCTTAGAATCAATGTCGAACCCTATATAATCTCTAACAACGGCCCCAAAAACCTTTTTAAGACCCATGATAACCCTTAAAGCCTAAACCCTGTGGCAGAGCAGTACTGGCAGCTCTGCAAGTAGCCAGGGCAACCATACTGCCGTGGGTAGCGTCATCAGGGTTTAGGGGACTACAGTACTCTTCAGGGGCGGGAAGACCTACTACTTAGGTTCATAACGGGATAACGGGGAGAGCTGGAGTTACTACCTGGCTTATCGGGGTCTTACTAAGTCCGCCTGATTGTCCAAGTTGTAGCACTAACACCGTAGGCACGCGCTCTGTTCTAGATCGAGACGGGTGAGGTGCTTTGAGAGCGGTAGAACGAGCCCGAAGCGCAAGAAACAATTCGTGTGACCCTATCCCGAAAGCCTCAACGCAGGTGAAGGGTTTAAGGCTCAGGGTCCTTGCACCTCCTGAAACCCCCAGGCCCTAGGGGCAAGCCTTTCAACACAATATAGACTCCAGAGCCGCGGTACACACAGCCCATGGAGGCCACCTTCAACAAAAAACGCACAACCACACGAAAGCCGCAAACCCGGAACCCTGAGTAGTACCCATGAAACGTCTTTTAAGCCTTGCATGATTCAGGCAGAGCTTCTCTCGAGCCAACTGCAAAGCTTCAGCCACTGGCGCGGCCTGGCCATATCAATAACAATCAGCCATTACCTGGTTTAAGGCCCTAGGGGTCAAGTACCCAAGAGTAGGTTCCACATACTATCTTCGCAATGTTTTTTTATTTAAGTAGATATAATATGGTTTTGGGTATACCATGGGGGTTATATTGGGATACTACAAAAGAGAATGGAAACTACTATGTAGGGTTTAGGATATAGGGTATAGTGCCCCTTAAGTAGATAGAATTTGGTTTTGGGTATATTCTGAGAAGATCCCCATATACCGCCATATACCCCATATTCTACCTACTTAAGGGGGACTATGCACCGAGCAAAACACGCACACACAACAAAAAAAGAGGGAGCTAAACCGTTGGTGACACATCAGAATCATTGAAAAGCACCGAAACGTGGAAGTCATACGATCCTGGTTGTCAAGTTACCTACATACGGGGTTACTGTTCCTGAGCCCTGTATGAAACTGTAATATGTAGAACCCAAAAACCTACCAATAAATTCCATGTAGGACTTGGCCTAAAGTACTGTTCCCCAAATGAACCAAATTTACAGGCCCGGATGTAGATAGAACCCCTAATAGGCAGGTCCATAGTCCCCATAACCCCTTGACCTCCCTAAACCCTGGCCCCTAAACCCTAAAGCCTGAACCCTAAAACCTGAACCCCTGAACCCTGAACTCTGAAACCTAAACCCTGAACCCTAAAGCCTCAACCTTTAATCCGAAACCCTAAACCCTTAACCCTTTAACCTGAACTCTGAACCCAAACCCCGAACCCTTGACCCTTATATTACCTTAATATAACTGTTTCCATTTTCTTTTCCATTATCCCAACATAACCCCAATATAAACCCTACAATCCCTATATAACCCCTAAATCCCCTGTAGTCCCCGTAGTTTCCATTTTCTTTTCCATTAGCTCAGTAAAACCCTGAATAGAACCCAAGCCTAGAACCTTCAGGGCAAACTGTGTATACGCCTCAGGATCCCCACGCTTCCAGCGAGCTCTTTCAATCTGGTCCTCGCTGGGCTTTAGGGTGTGTTGGGGTTTGGAGTGTAGGGTTTGGGGTGTGGTGGTTAGGGTTTAGGGTTCAGAACTGAGGGTTAAGGGTTTAGGGTTAGGGTTCGGAGTTGAGGGTTAAGGGTTTAGAGTTTAGCAACGAGTAAGGGAATATATTATTTTCCCGTATTACCTACCAACCTTCAATCTGGTCCTCTTCTTCTTGGAACTTCCGGTACTCCACCTGCTTGGTTGCTGTCTAGGAACTTAAACTAAGCTCCCATAATGTGCGCATAATTATAGGGTTTGGGGTTTAGGTTGCCATAACATGGCTATATAGTCAAGAATTGGGTTTCCTGATTATAGCAACTTAACTCAAATTCCTTAACAGCAACCCGGCCTGCAAGATTCCGTAGGGCCTTTAGGCAAGTTAGTGCGGCTTACATGAGAGCCTTGACTGCCTGGGATGATTTTGCAATCCTAGGTGAGATTTATTGGCAGGAAAGGTTTGGATGTTATGAGGGGGTGCCAACATGGAGGGCTGCCTGTATCATGATGATCACTCACTTCATCTTGACCGACTTGACATTACCAACCAGCCAATCTGCCACTCTGATCTCTAGCAAAAATGTGAACCATTGTATTTATGAGATCGTCCTCAGGGCGCTAAGCCTGCCGATTCTTTAGGGCTGCTTTAGAGGATGCTTGCCCGCCTGGTCGAAGAGAAGGGTGGCCCGGGTCTCATTGAGCTGAGCAAGACCTGTGGTGTAGGGCATCACGAACTCCATCATGGCATCCTTTCCTTTCTGCCCGTAGCGCTTCCAGGTCTCCACCCCAGACTTGGACTTCTGATTGTAGTCGAAGAATCGGCCAGCACGCGAATACGTTTGGCTTTGCAGCATTGAGGCAAAGCGCTGAGCATGCCTTACTGAGGGTTAGTAAGGTATAAGGGAAGATGCTAGATAGGCGATATAGATGTATAGTCCTTACAGTCCCCTACTGCTTACTAACCACCAACAGGATGCTCGACCATGAAGCTCTTGACTCGACGCTCCAGCCGAAGGCGCTTGCGAACCTCGCCGCGCAACGTCTTGGCAGCGTCGGTCTCCGAGAGAACCATGGTCTGCAGGTGTGACATGAAATGGATGTCCCAGAAGTTGTCGTGGTCACAACCAAGCTTGTGACAAATCGGCTTCCATGCCTTTTGGATTTGCTCCACCAGTGCATCCATGGAGGCATTTGCAACCTCAGCTTTCTCCATATCTTCAAGGTTCTAAAGCTTCAACATAACTACTCTAGCTCCCTAACCGTACGGCACCAAGTACGTAATGATCATATACTTAATACCGAAAACCTGTACTGTAATTACTATTAACACAGCACAAGTACCTAATTATTGGGTATTGGGACCCTCTTGATAAGCATGTGCGCTCCTCAATTTGTCAGTGCGAGAGGCATGCGCCTCAAGGAGCCTGTGGGTCAAGTCCGTTGCGCGTGCCATGGCTGCAGACATACCCATGGTGGACGACAAGTCCTCTTGGAGCAGGCTTGCCTCGTAGGTATGTGGACTGCTGAAAGCATCGCAGGCGTACTGATCCGGGACCTGCGCATGCAGGTGCCCTAAGGGTCCAAGTACCTAATAATCATAGACTTAACCAAAACCTATACTATAATTACTACTACCAATATCCCACAATATCCCTAATTATTGGGTACATGGACTCTAAACCCTAAAC
>CAJNIZ010025847.1:17948-42606 GCA_905231905.1 Symbiodinium pilosum | reverse complement strand
TTAGGGCTTAGGGTTTGGGGGTCAGGGCTTGAACGACTCAGGTAGTTTGAGCCTGCGGTTCTTCAGTCGCCTTGCTGTTCACCAGCCCGACTACGATGATCAATGACCGTGCCAGACAAATGTTGAAAAACCTTATACAAGGAAAGCAATGGTTACTGCCATGGAGGCCTGATTTTAAATCTAACCCCTATATGATCCCTATATAATACCTATAACCCCTACATAATCCCCGTATAACCCCTATATAATACCTATAATCCCTATATAATCCCTATATAATCCCGATATAACCCCTATATAATCCCTAAACCCCCATGGAGGCCTGTAAAATTGCTGATATTGGTGATCACGATCGGGAAGGCCACAGCAAGGTCCTCAAGGTGGCTGTAATCTTCGGGCGTCATCTCCTTGCACGTTACAATGTTTAGGGATTTACCAAAGGGTCCATGCACCCAATAATTAGGTACTTGGGATATTGGTAATAGTAATTACAGTATACGTTTTGGTTAAGTCTATGATTATTAGGTACTTGGACCCTTAGGGAATGTTTAGGGGTTTAGGATGTAGGGTTTAGAGCGTAGGGTTTAGGGTTCAGGCTATTGAATGTTCAGGGTTATAGGAGATGATACTCATGCTTATCCTGGCTTAGATGCTGCGATCACGTTGGTGTACGAGTCTTGAGGAAAAACATGTTTGGTTCATTTTTTGTTTCCCGGAGCCTCTTCTTCTGCTTCGTCTGGGTCTTCATCGTCTTCCAACTCCTCCAGCGAGTTCGTCTTGAAGGTGAAGACCGCGCCAAGGAGAGAGAAAACGAGATACCACCGGAATAGCTTCATTTTTCTGGGGAAAAGAGAGTAGGAGGTAGATCCAACTGGATCTTGTATGTCTAGACCTAGACTCGGACTGACTTGCCAGCGGGAGATGCAGACACAGCTCCAGCATGCTAGTGCTCGGATGGGACTGTACCCTAAGGCTCCATGTAGCACATGGTACTAGTTCTAGAGTTAGAGCCCTAGGGGTAGTATGGGGTTGTAGTATGTTCGGTGCATATCACGCCTAGATGTTCGATTCTGAGTTAAGATACAGCTGCCGGCCAGGAAACCAACGTTTGTTGCGGTTCTTGCTGCCAAAGTACAGGAACTAGCTTAAGTGCTGGAAGCATTCGTCCTTAAGCCTCACCAAAACAACAAGCAAGCTTCCTACCCCACAAACCGAGTTAGCTATATGATGGAACACTATAGTGTTATGAATACAAAGAACTATAGTACATGGGATATACACTATAACCTGGTTATAACTTGAGCCTTTTCCAGCCTAGCCCTAAGCCCCAGAAGCACGTAACCCTCAACCGCTGAGCTGAACAAGCCATTGCCAGAAAACACCTTTTCTCGACGCTACTTGTACAGCTACCACAGCCCCTTGTTTGAGGAATTTGTCTTCCTAGGGACCTTTGAGAAAAATGGAAGAAGCCTCGTGCGAAATACTTACCTATGGGCTAAGAATCAGGAGTATACGGAAAACAATCACTTTAACACAACGTCCTGAACGAATCAGGCTGTCTGGGATTCGGTGTGCATACCGACTGTCGACGATGCTTTTGATGAAACAAGACTTGCAGCGGCTCAAGCACGTTGAGGTTCAAGCACTTGACTAAGCCTTCAACCCGAAACCCTATACTCTTGGGGCCTGAGGTGCTGAACTGAAAGCTTGGCTATATCAATCCTACGCCCAACAGAAACCGCAAACCTGACCTGAAATCCCAGCTCCCTAAGCCGTGTACCAGAACTAGAGATCAGGCCTAAACCCTAATCCGCTAGACACGAACCCCTAATACCAGAACCAGAGATCAGCTCAGTTGCCCCCATCCTTGAAATGCCATGGTAGGTTGGGTCGCACCTCGTCCGGTCCAATGTGATGGCTGGAGTGTCGGATTTTGGGTGGTCAGAGTCTAGTGCTTTGGGGCTTAAGGGTTCACTGGTTTTGGATGAAGGGCTTAGGGTTCAAAGCTTTGTGGTTCAGATGGAGGGTTTGGGCATAACTGGAGAACAAGAAACAGCTGGGAGGTGACGAAGTAGAGCTCTCAAAACCAGCGCAAAAGCAACAAAGTACGATAGGACAGCTCATACAAATGTCGTCCTTTGCCATGAGTCTCAAATTGCAAGTATCAGGAAACGCCAAAACGCAAGTCCCAAATGCCAGGCTAAAGCCTTGCCGAGTGGTTGCATACTCAATTTACTGTAAAAGCTAAAACAAAACCATGGCCTCCGGGCATCTTTCGAAATAGTCGTATAAGGACGGTGAGGGAATATTTTGGGTTTAGGGTGTGGGTTTAGGCTTCTACAACAATTCCCCTGTAACTGCGTGTACAACCACAGTCCATGGCTTCCGATTTGATTTTCCACGAATGCCACTCTTAGCCATAATTGCCCTGTACAGTCTCTTTAACTCCCCCTTCAGGCTTCTGGAATACCTTATTGAGTCAGCAGGGTTGTATGGTGCGGGTGGGAACATTTGTTAATTGACTTGGATGTTGCCCCCAAGCTATAACCTGCTTGCTATTAGGAAGGAAATTAAGGAATGGAACGGCACATGGGAATACTACGTTATTGAGGCGATTATAAGGGCTACCATTTAAATCTATCTGGCCTGGAACTGGAGCCCTCGCAGAAACTATTTCTTGGGAGCTCATACAACAAAAACACCACACAGACACCAATTCCTTTCTGGACATCTCCAGCAATAGCCCCAGAATCTTGGACCTGTATTACTGTCGCAATTGTAATATCCTTACCCTTATAGGCCCTAAACGCTACATGACTGTTATCAGGTGAACTTTAGTCCGAACCCTAGCCCCTCCATAACCCCCAGAGTGCTCCCCTATATAACCCCCTTCAAGGAGTTTAAGCCCTTATCCCTATGTAACCCCCTTTGAGGAGTTTAGACTATTGCTCTTGTAGGGGCCGCGCCGTACCCAAGATTTAGGTGCTTGATGTTCATGGCTAGGAGTGCTTGGAAGTTGGAGACATTAGGGTTTAGTTTAGGGTTTAGGGTTTCGGGTTCATGGTTCAGGGTTGTTAGATGAACTCAGTCCCGATGCCGCTGCACAAGCAAACCAGGTAAAACGACCCATTCCAACTGTAGCTTCCTCCCACCCAAGCCTATCCCTAAACCCCATTTTATAGTTTCCATAAATCGGGGGACACCAATAATATAGACCCCAAAATACAAAGCTCCTTAGTACAGGAACCCTAAACAACTACCCATAATTTTGGAAAAGCCACTTCTGATGTGAGAATGGAGCCTGGTGCTGTGCGCAAGAACTTGGTGAGAGCACAATCGATGAGGAGCCAAGCCCCGAATGCTTCAAACCAAATATCTTAAGAATGACGCCCCGTAAGACGTGTATTCCAACACCCTAAATTCTTGGCCCTGAACCGTTAACAATAAAAGGACTAGCAAGTGCCTTTGCCGGTCACTAAAGCAACCATGACGTGCATGCATGTCTGCTGGGCTGCTGTTGAGGAACGTAAACTCAAAAGTGCATATCACATATCCATCATATGTAGCTCGTCGACAGCAACCGTGTATAGGTCTTGGACCCTATTAAACCAAGGGCAACACGGGATGATTTTTGATGTTGGATAGCTATTTCATGAACCCTGTGGATGGATGCTACCTTGCACCACCCACACAGCCTATGCCCTACCAATTATACCAATACAGGGGTTTGAAGCGGCGAAAGATTTCCCCCATACACACAGTAGGACCAAGCAGGCAGTACTGGGAAACCCACATCTCAAGTCTTTGTTTGAAAGTCTGACGCCTCTAGGCAGGGCTTCCACCACCCAAGTTCAAGTATTATATTTCAGAATATATTCCTGAGTGAAGGGATATGTGAACTTTTCACGAGGACAACCTCTGATCATGTACCACAATCTCGGAAACCAGGGTCCGAATCAGGGAGTCTGACGTAGCCAGAATACAGTCCCAGAACCCTGAAGCCCTAAACGCCAAGCGCCAGGCAAAGTCAATTCCTGACCTTTCTTCTTGTTAAGGATTGTGATCTCCAGACAGATGCTACAGGCCTGCACGCACGTGAAGGATCACGGGTTGTCATTCATTACTCTGTGAAGCTGTAATTGCAATTACCATTACGTATACGTACTTGAAATTGCAATTACCATTACGTATACGTACTTGAGATGTACCCATTACGGTTACCATTACTATGGCCATGTTGATTGCTATGTCTTTTGCTGTTACCCGTGCTCTTATTATCACTGTTACTGCTCATATTACTACTGGCTCTTTTTTCTCGTGCCTCGAAAAGGGCCGGTGCTACTTGGCGCTTAGCAGGCAATGGAGGAATGGGTAATTTAAGCGATAATTCAGCTGGGGAGTTACCAGGTGAGTGCCCTTACATAAAGCCTATGTAAACGTTTCATGGGGAGCCGAGGGGTATAGAAGGTCAATGCAGCGCTTATACGAGGAAACTACCCACCTGAAATTTCCTTAGAGAAATAGTTCTACTATAGGGCGATCATAAGGACTACAGAAAGCCATTCCCTCATGCCAAGGTACAAATCCAAGAGTCGTGGGTTGGCATGACTATGGTTACAATTACTGCAAATAAGGTTCGAGACAACTGTAACGATGGAATCTTACTTAAAACCTCCGAGTAACTACCAAGACACCTCCAAGTAAATTTCTATGTCAAAGTTCCACCCGTTTTTGACGCAGAAGAGAAGGTAGACCCTAGCCTTGAGGGTTGCGTGGAGCCAAGAAACACGGTTTAGGGTTCAAGATTCCAGGTTTAGGGTTCCGTAAACCCCCTAGACCTATTTCCCTATTTCTCATAATTCCTTAGGGCCTTGGGGTAGACGAAAATTAGCAAACAAAAAAAAACACAGCAAAACGCGAGTACAGAAACATATCTATCTACAGTAAATGCAAGGAATTGCTCACTTAAGATCCCCAAACCATATAGCCCGACCGTGACAACCACCGACGATTCAATTTATTGTCATCCTGTACCTGGATGATCCCCGGCCCCCGGAAAACGCGCTTGACCAAAGCGGATTTCTGCCAAGCACCAATGCTATCTGTACTACTACGTATGAAACCTATTACGTGCTACTTGGGCTTTTCCCTACATAATCCCAAGTTACCCCCCAAAAGCGGCCACTTCAATTTTCCTGTGGCCCCGTTGGATCGCAAAGCTCTACTGCCAGAAACAACCTACACGTATGCGAAGCTGAGAAACCTCATATAGCCAGGATTTAGGACCCCAAACAAGGAACCCAGTAATCTGCTTACGGCCGCTTAAAAGGGAAAGACAGATTGAATATGAGAACTGGTTTAGGGGCTTAGATGCTACTGCGATTGTTATGGGGATGCACTCCCCCAGTCTCCCCCAAGCACCAGTAACCTTTGAAAAATTCCATATCACTTTAACCTGATACATTTGGGGTTCCTATAATGAGGATTCTAGTACGTTGGGATCATAATAACTAAGTATATATGCTGTGACACACGTACTAGCAATTATTCACTAAGTGTATTTGTATAAATACATGTAGAGATTTTGAACCGTGCGCGTGTCCTCGAGGTCTTCGACCGTACGGCAAGGTCATGCGACTACACCAGCAGTGTTCTTACATCACCTGCCAATGCGTCCGCGAAGCTTTGGAGCTTCTTTTGAGTCAAAGCATCTGCCAGCGCGTACTTCTTGGTGATCACTCTTACAACGTCCCTGAAGACGCCCGACCGTGGAATCACCGGCCGCATAGCAGCAAAGTATGCCATGACAAAATCCACGTTGACATCATTATGGGGTTCCTTCTGTTTAAGGAAAATAACTTACGACTTATTTCTGTCTGTCCTTTTAGCCCACTTCTGAGCCCAAAGCCAATTATTAGTATCTGGTCACCCAAGAACTTCCAAATAGCAAAGACCCTATAGCCTGTAGACCCTATAAACCCAATAAATCCTATCAATCCTGCATGAAAGAGGCCCTATGATGCATTTAGACCCAACAAATCCAATCCCTAAACCATAAACCCTTAACCAATCCTAAAGCCAAATCTTCAAAAACCATAAAAACCCAGTGAATCTCACAAAACCATTACACATTAACTGGGTTGCTGTTAAGGAGCTTAATTAAGGTTACTATACTTGGTAAATCCTACCATTTACTATACGTACCCATTATGGCAACTTAATTTACGTTCCTTTACAGCAACCTTGTACACCAATCCTGAAGCCAAAGCTGAAAATTTCGATGTGCTACTCTTGGCCTCAGGATCGTCGTCCAGGCGCTTCACATGCACCCCTAGGTTTTTGCTCTCCTGTCCGGTTTAGGGCTTTAGGGGTTTAGGGTTTAGGGTTTAGGGCTTTAGGGGTTCAGGGCTTGGGGGATAGAATTAGAGTAGTTCTGAAGAAACTGAAAAGAACAGGGACAAGCGAATGGACACCGCGGTTAGATAGTCTCATGAAAATGTTGATACTCAATTATGGGGTTGTATACGGCTACGCTGGGGCCTATTACCCACATGACGGAGAATATCATGGAACTAGCATGACAACTGGGGTGGATCTAGCGGGATTGAGGCACATGATGGCTGAAATTAAGAAATTCAGCATGGCCACAGTATACTGTAGTAGTAGCATAATTCCCAAGGTATCAAGGTCACCCTAAACCCTATAAACCCTAATATTCGCCAAAGGGGCTTAGAGTTTCGCATTCTGGGTTTAGGGTTCAGGGTCTTCCAGGACCCTACTTGCAGAGCTTCCTTAGCCTCAAGGGGACTCCCTAGGTTTAGGTTTAGGGTTGAGGGTGTATAGGGCTTAGCAATTAGGAGACCGGATGGGGCCTCAGGGGGCGTTAAGACAGGTCTTGGGTCCAACGAACCCTTAAAAAAACCAGGGGACCTATACATCAACCGCACCCTAAACCCTAAACCCACCCAACTGCACCTTTGTCAAAATGCCAACCCAACAGCTGGGCCTCGACTGTACCATCTTGCTTCACAGACCAGGCAACAGCCAAGCCGAAGCGAAATCGATTCGCCTGGGTTGGAGGGTTGTGACCCTAAACCGCACACCCTAAACTCTGAACTGTTAACCCTGAAGCCTAAATCCTAAACCCTAAGCCGCGTTGTAAGGATTGGAACGCCGGGTTGGGGGCTTAGGATTCAGGGCTTAGGTTTTAGGGCGTATAGGCTATAGGCAGGATTTCTAGGGCTGCGGATGATCTAGTGGAAGCCCAAATAAGTAAGTTTACGGGGTTTGGGGTCGTAGGGTTTGGGGCCAGTTGTACGTTGAGAAGTATTCTCTGCATACAGCTCAGTCTGGGGTATAGCTTTAGGGCTTCGGGTTTCCCAGGACGCCTCCAAGCGGCTACAGAAGGTTCATATATGGGGATGGATGGGGATATGGTCCTAAGTAGAAAATGGAGAAGAAATCGAGCTACTACATTTTACGATCGAGTTTCCAGGATCATAACAAAAATATCGTTGGCGCAAACCATTTCAGGAATGAGCACTGTAGAAGACAGACTACCGTTAAATCATTACGCATATCATGTTGAGGCCTATTTCAGGTACCCTGTAGTACAATTAGGTACACAAATCATCTCGGACCCTTATCTGGGCAAATGCTTAGGTCCCTAGATTACGCCGGTCAATAACGTTTGATCTGATATACAAACCACAATAACAAATGCCTCCATGCCTTAAACGCCAAAACCCCCCCGAAACGCTAAACCCTAAACCCTGAATCTATAGATCCTGAACGCTAGGTCTCTACATGCTTCCTAGAATCATTGTTTAGCTGGGTTGGCCTTGTGAACTTGCGGAAAACTGCTAATGTATGGAGCTTTTGGTTTAAAGGTAAAAACAGCAGACAGTTGTCCCTCAATCCTACACCCCAGAGGCCAGAGAATCTAAGGTTTGGGCTTGACGCGTTTCAGTTCAAGGTGCTGCAAGGCACCCACCCGTCTCACCATCGTATGAGCTGCTGTCAAAACTCCTAGTATCCCCCTTAATAACCCCTATAGTCGTCCCCTATATAATCCCCTATATAGCCCCTTTTCAGGAATTTCGACTATAGCTAATAATATGGCCATGGTCAAACATATGAAGTCATAGTCTGAGTCACGCGATGCTAGAAACTGCATAGCATCTCCTTTCTTCACTCTTTACCCTAAGGGGTCCCAGTACCTAATCATCATATAAGTACCCAAAACCTGTACTAGAATTACTATTACCCAAAACCCAAGTACATAATTATTGGGTACATGAACCCTCTGGGTTATAGAGGTCAGAGGATGTCTGTCCCCAAGTCCTAAACTTTAATCCAGCCAGGTCCACCACTGCACATGTTTGTCCGATCTATTTGCAGGGTACCGGGAAGAATCGGCAAGAACTACTGAACCCAAACCTCATAAGCCCAAGACAGGAGTTGGAAGCCTGCAGACGCTTCACTTAAGATTTTTCCGAACAGGCCTCATCCCACATGCTTAACGCTTGTTTGGCTGAGCGATGCGCGGCTAAGATGGGACCGGAGACGATTTCTCTGCAGTCCTTCCATCAGCTGGTTCGGGCATTTTGGGCATCATTGCTTTTGAGGCTTCGAGGTTTCAGGCATGGATGCTTATAGGAAGCGATACTGGTGACTGTACTAGGCTTCAGCATTGCGAGTCGTAGTTCGGCGCATTGAGGCCTGCTTTCCTGGGTCTTTGAAGGAATATTGCTGAAAACACGACTTGGCTTTCCTTATTGGGATACCTTGAAGACTGTCACTTGATGTTCGTTCCTTGCTTGTGAAGGGCAATGAAAAACTTATCCTTCAGGAGTTCTCCGAGAATTCCGAGAATGGTGATAGCTCACGAGATCGGGCTGTGGCATGCTGCAAATTGGCAGCAGCTCGTTCTGCGCCTAGCCACACTAGGCACCTAGTGCTGTCAGTCGAAGCCAGATTGCGGCTAAGCAGACAGGAGCAGCTGCAGCTGCAAGGGCGGCAATCTATGAGCCTAAACCTCCCTGTATAACCCATATATAACCCCATAAAACCCTATACCCCTCAAACAACTAGGAATGTCATGTTGAGATCTGTTTGAGGCACCCTATACCATACTTACACAGAGAACCTGGGAGCATTGCAAAAGTAATTCTTTAGACTGCTCCATTCTGCATTGCAGGGCACACCTCTCCGACTTGATGCATGAGCCATCCCCCACCCAAAGCTGTGGGTTCCTCGCAAGGAATCTAGGAGTTTACATAGGGATATTTCTAGTGCTATCCAGGCTGGTTTCTTTGCCCAAGTAACGGAAGTCAAATACAAAAGAAAATGGAAAATCAAGGGGAAAACGGGGAGCCCTAAACCCTCTGACTCTAACCCCTACCCCTGAAGCCCTCGAACCGCCAGATCAGCCTGCTTCCCCTCTGAAACAGTCTTCGTGGTTGCCTGCGTGCCCACTTCGAGGGTCAGGGGGTTTGGTAAGGATAGGGTTTAAAGCTTAGACGATAGGGCTTATAGTGTCTAGAGTTCAGGGCTCAGTGTACTGGGGTTAGCGTTTAGGGTTTTCACTGTAGGGCTAAGTGTTCAGGCTTTCAGATTCTAACTATATAATCCCCATATAGCCCCTATATAATCCCTATAATCCCTGTAGTTTCCATTTTCTTTTCCATTCTTCCTATATGAGCTATAGTCTAAACTCCTAGTCTCCCCCTTCATATCCCCTAGCACATATCGCAGAGCCCCAAGGATCCAACACATTGGAGAAGCCGCCGTTTGATCATGGGGAAACAACGGGAAATCTTGGAAGGCGGCCCTTCTCGAATCCTTCAGTAGGGTTTAGGGTTTAGGGTTTAGGATTTAGGGTTTAGGGCTTAGGGTTTAGGGTTTGGGGCAGTTTATGCGAAGTGAATTTCAACTGAAGGAGGGCCAGCCTCGGTCCGCGCCGGAGGTACTTTATCCCCTGGGACCCCTGTATGCACCTTACTTCCATGTCAGTTCCCCTTCTTAAGCCTACATCCCTCAAAACCCCAAACCCTAAACCCTCAACCCTGGAATCGTAAACCCTAAACCCCAAACCCTAAACCCTAACCCCTGACAATAATTTAGCCAAGGTTTCAAGGGATCAGCCCTTGGGGCTGGCTTTCAATGCAAATGGAGAACCTTTAGGTGTAGGGGCTTCAGTTTATCATTCATTCGGTGTTGGATTTAGTCTTAAACCCCACAACTTCTCAACCCTGAGCCCTAAGCTCTAAACCTTAAGCTCTGGGCCTTGAACACCAAAACTTACATGACCAATTTACCTTGAACCTGACGGAAAACCTGATTTCAAAGCCTTAGCCGTATACCCCCCTGGATCAGAAACCCGAAACCTTACAAACTCCACACCTTGAACCCGAAAGCCCCTAAGCCTTACAAATCCTGAACCGTAAGCCCTAAACCTTACCCCGCCTGAGCATCATCAAACGACACACCTTGTAAACCCGCAATCCCATACTCCCAGAACCTCAAACCTTAAACCTTGTACTCCCCAAGCCTCAAACCCTACACATTTAAACCCTGAACCCGTAATCCTAAACCCTAAACTCCCTGAGCCTCAAGACCCATACCTTGTATATCCTGAGCCTTAAGCGTGAAACCTTATACTCCCTAAACTTGAAACCCTAACCTTCTAAACTCTGAACCTTACACCCAAAACAATATAGACCATACTCCCAGAAACTCAAACCCTAAACCATGTAACTTCTGAACCTTTACCCCGCAACCCTACACTGCCTGAACCTCAAACCCTAGACCTTAGAAACCCTCCAGCCGAGGTCTTGGCACAGGTAATTGCAAAGTTTGTAATTTCAAATTCGCCGACGCAGTCCTGCGGTAGCTGTAAGGCACACTTTGCTTATAATCCCCCTTAAATGGCTTTCCCTAAACCCTAAACCCTAACCCTAAACCCTTAAACCCTAAACCTTAAACCCTAAACCTTAAACCCTAAACCCTAAACCCCTAAACCCCTAAACCCCTAAACCCTAAACCCCGGGTTACCCTAGTTATAGGTTGGGTTACAAGCCCAATCATAAGCAGATCACAGGTCCCACGAACCTCCAGGTAAGGCACAGTTTCAGAATCGGAGGCCTGAAAAGTCACGTAAAATCTGAGAACGGCGGGTTTTAGGGTTTAGGGTTCGCCCTTTCAAAGACCATTGTCCCTTTCAAAGTTGATTCTTGAGATTTCATGTTCGGTTGTGGGAGGGTACGTGGCTGCAAGCCATCCACGCGCGGCAGACTCCTCAGGGACCAAGCGCAGAACCCTAAATCCCACACACGGATTTAGAGCTTATTCCCATGGTTTTCACTTAGGGCCAGCGCCTGCTTTGGAGAGCTTACTTAGCCAGCATTACCCTAGGAAGAAAAAGGCATCCTTGTTGCCTAAATACAAGGAATCCCACACCCCAAAATGTATGAAGGATCCCTAACATTGATCCAGCTTACTGGTTTAATGTTTACGGCTAAAGGGACTTGAAGGGGTGGTGCTTGAGTGCTTGGGAATTCCATTCTCCGGAGTCCTCGTCTGGGAGGTCTTTCAGGATTGACGGTTTCCCATCTGGTAGGATCCAAACCTAAACTTCTAAACCCTGACCTCCTAAGCCCCTAAACTTTGAAACCGTAAAACACGAAAACATTGAAACGAAATGGTTACTTCCAACAGCCGGTCTAGGCAGATACTCTCCTATGAAACACTGAAACAGGATCCAAGTCCTGAGAAGTAGATGCCTGATGTGAGCTACAGGCAATATTTCCATAAAATTTACGGTTCTAGGGCTATGATCCCCATAATGGAGAATCAAGTGGAAGAGAAAATGGAATATGAACTGGAACCTAAAGGTAAGCTTGGTATTATATGAGCTACAGTCCAGTAGAAACTATACTAAACTACAAGAGGGACCCCGATGTCCACTGTTAAGGGTCCCGTCATAAGGCTGATACTGACAGTAGCTCATGTATGTATGATTGACTCGGAACATACACATACATACCATGACGGTATGATTGACTTGCCACTTCATTTACGGCAATGGTAGTCGGAGGTATACTGGCACCTTCATACAGCACCTATAATTCAGTTATGGGGGAATGTCCCAAAGCATGAACATCTACGATCATGCACCTCCGGCTTGCTGTTTGAGGGCGCGGCATGTCGCCATAGGGAGTTTTGTGGGTCCAGGGTTTAGGGATTGCTTTTGTAAAAGAAGGCCCTTCAGGGGCCCTAGGGATCTATATAAGAGTTGCCAGGGGATGATGGAGGTCCTTGCTAGGGACTATGCAGGGATGGCTGTTTGAAACATAATCTTTCCGGAGACCAAAGTATGCTTGCAAACCGCTCCTTGACACGTACACCGGCACGAGCTCGCACCGCCATGATGAGCAGCACAAGAAGCTATGTCGTGAAGAGTCTTAGGTACTACAGCCTGGGTGGGTGTATTCCGAAAATGCTAATTTTTGCACGATAATATCGGATCGTTCATTTGTGTTACCTTGTTTTTTCCATCTAGATTAAGGCTACCATGGGTTCCCGTTGGACGTGCAGACTTGCCCTCAGGTTTCCTGCAACATGCTCCAGGGCTCTGCTTTTACTCCAGGGTCAGGACCAAACAAGCTCCTGACGGGATGTTGTATTATAGTATACTATAGTATATTATAGACAATTATAGTGTAGTATAATATATATTATAGTAGAGTGTCAGTATATTATATTATAGTAGCTTCATGCGTAAAATGCTTGTGAAAGTAAGGCTCGAGGCAAGGTGGCAGGGCTTCGGGCTTCTCAAGAAGTATGGGTCTCCGGGGGGGAACTTGGGGGTAAAAGCATGGTATGTAAAAAGCTTCTGAGCGTTTTCTCCTTCTGGGCAGCATATTGGCCAACATCTTGCAGAGGATGACAACCAAGCCCCTAAGGGTTCATATATCTACATATACGTGCATCTTTACAAGTATATAGCGCCTAGATATCCCCATATCCCTACAACCACCATAAACCCTGTAAACCCCTTAAATACATAGAACCTGAAGTATATGGGGATCTTATGAAGATCTGCCCAAAGCCATATTCTATCTACTTAAGGGGGACTATAAACCCTAAACCCTAAACCCTAAAACCTAAACCCATGCCATGATTGGGTACTTGGAAAGGGCGCATTATGGCCATGTGATTCGACCAATTCGGAGCCGAGCTCTTGCGGGAAGCGGCGTGGATTTCTACAACCATCAGGGGGCTTAGGAAAAAGAGTTTGGAGTTTAGAGTTTGGAGTTTAGAGTTTGGAGTTTAGAGTTTGAAGTTTAGGGTTTGGGGTTTAGGGTTTGTTGTCGAGGGTCCCTGGGTTTGGGGTTTAGGGTGTGCGGTTTAAAGTCTTGGGTTTGGGGTTTAGGGTTTGGGGTTTAGGGTTTGTTGTCGAGGGTCTCTGGGTTTGGGGTTTAGGGTGTGCGGTTTAAAGTCTTGGGTTTGGGGTTTAAAGTTTGGGGTTTAGGGTAGCGTGTTTAAGGACATTGCCACAAAAATGAAACTAAAATCTCAGGCGAAAGGGAAACAGGGATCATGTAGTGCTCTATCAGAACTATCCCGCCTAATAGGGGAGGTAGGACTAGGGAGTTTCAGGGATGAAGATTTCAGGGTTTGACTGCAATCCCGATAAGCACAGTGGTATGGGTTATAACTACGAATGGGACTGTTACTGTGACAAAGCTGTAGGAAATGGGAGTTGCAGATGGGTTTGACATGAGGTTCATACCCTGAAACCTAATCCCTTAAATCCTTGAACCCTAACCCCCTAAAACCCTAAACATGAAGCTCTTTCTTAGTGCATCCTCGGACTTCCACCACCTTGCTTTTCACAGGGTTATATACAGGGCCTTATATATTTTCGGATTATACGGTTATATAAGGGCTATATAAGGGTTCTATTAAGGTTCCATTGGGATTTTATATGGGGCTTACATACACACCAGAGACAGCGATTTCGTAGTCGTGACCGAAGCCCTATCAGGCTCTCAACGTGCTGTTGTTTAGTTGGGAGTAAGGATATATGGGGGTTTCGCAGACGCAGATGATAGGTACCTTTTTGAGGGTCCCATAATAAGGATTAGAATATTAAGGGGTCTAGATTGGGGTATCCTAAGTTGTTTTCGGAAACTACCATACGATGCTTATAGATTCCCTGTATAGAGTATTTCCACATTCCCCACTAGGCCCCAGTAAGTCGAAGAAGAAGGTTTCTGCAACTTGTATGTCCCTCCTCAAGGAGTTACGCCTTCTCGGCCTCATGTTTTCAAGAGTCTCTTCCAAAAATGTCCATCGCTCTTAGCTTTAGAAGAGCACAGATCCTTTTTGGGTACGCAGTTTTAGTTGTCCATACCCCAAGAACTATAAAGGACCCATCCCGTGGACCCAGTTCTGACCCAGAAACAAATGTTACTACCATCCAGCTAAAGAATTCAGCAGGGATTCCTAGGGCTTAGGGTTTGGGGTTCCTACAGCCCTGCACCTTTTCTTTGAAGAATCGGCTGACTGACGCTCCCAATAGGTCTAAGTGAGCAGGTCTGATTTTTTTGTCTATCCTTTGCAAGCCTGATTTAGACAGGGTTGCAGCTTTGTTTCCATGAAGCCTGGCAGCACGAGGGGCATAAATGCCAGAGCACCTTGCAGAAGTCCCCCTTCCCAATACCCAAAACCTTTACCGGACTTTCCGCCAAAAAAAAAAACGCACCCAGGTGTGGCGGAAACTAAGGCTATGGAAAAGGCGTAAGAGGTCCGAACTCAAAGCACCCCACCCCAACCATTGAATGCTCTCCAGTATTCTACGCTTTCAGGGGGGACCCTGGGCAGCAAACACTAAACCCCAGCTCTATAGGTCCTGCAACCCTTATCTGGATGTTTTTTTGGTGGTTGAACCAAGTATTGGTTGTTCTCCTTACGGTATACGACAATATTCCCAAACAGAAGGTAGAATCCAAGTTATTTTGGAGACTGTAGTCTCCAGATGACAAGTTCTTGTTACTCCCTCAGGGTCTAGATGAACCTTAAGCCCTAAACCTTGAACTCTAAACCCTAAACCCTTAACTCTAAACCCTAAACCGTAATCCTTAAGCCCTAACCCTAAACCTTAAACCTTAAACCCTAAACTCTAAACCCTAAACCCCAAACCCTGAACTGTGTGACTTACCAAGGCTGCCTTGAGCTCTGCGGCGTTCTCAGCCGCAGGGGCCAATGTTGCTTCTGCAGGCTTCTGGCCAAAGCTGAATCTCCAAAACGGTTGTTTAGAGTATAGGGTTTAGGGTATAGGTTTGAGGTTTAGCATTTGGGGTTCAGGTTTTAGGTCAAGGGATTCGTGGCTACGCTTGCAGGTCCGGGGTTCTGGGTTTGGGATTAAGTTGGATGGTCAGGGGAACTTGGTTTGTCGGTTAGCAGAGGGGATAGCTCAGGTTTTGAGGTTTAAAGGGTTCAGCGGTTATGAGTTTAGGATTTAGAGATTTCGGTTGGAATTTTTTGGGTTTGAGACTTAAGTGTTTTGGCTTTGGGGCTCAGGCTTTGGGATTGTTGGGTTTAGGTGCTGGGTGCAATCTACGGTTTGTGTTTTGGGGCCCATGCGCTCCACAGAGAATGGTTGCGAGCGTTGTGCATGGAATGGCCCATGAAGCAAATTCCCAAGACATCCACAGACTTCCTCCATGGCGACACGATCAGCCGCCTCCGCCTCAGCGGTAGGGTTTCGAACTCCATCTGTTGTGCGCTTGCTGTACTATGCCAGATCTCTTGATATTTGCGTTCCAATGCCCAAGGTGTCCAGCCTCGCACATTACGTAGGCGTGCGCCCTTGACTCCAACAAGCTCTGCGCTTGGATTGCGGAGGCGCCCAGCTGAAGGTCCCACTTCACACACCCAAAACTCCAGGGTTAGTGTGAGGGTTTAGGGTTAGGGCTAGGGTTTATAGGGTTTAGGGTTAGGGGTTTAGGGTTTATCCTAGGTCCTATGACATGCAATCCCTTGACCTCAGGCTGAAACCAGCGGCTGGACATTCCTCGTCAGTTACCACCAATGGGAAGTACAATGGAGACAACGCCAGTCACCACCAATAGGAACTACAATGAAGACAACAGACTAGAGCTTTGAGTTTAGAATCTGGTGAAATGCCACGATGGAAGAAGGAAATCCTGCGCCATTGGGATGAAGACAGCGGTAGCAATGCTTTTCATACTGGTTCCAAGTACGGCAAAGGAAGAGCAACAGATGGAACACAAAAGTGATTCTAGACTTACAAAGTTGCTGTTCATGCTAGTAGCTACTGCTTAGCTGCGCCCATCCCACATCAGCTAGTTCATGCACTGACTGATGTCGCAAATGTACGAACGTTTAGGAGCTCATGAAAAAATCAGACCCTAAACCCTAAGGCTTCTCCTGTATACCCTGCAAAATACTACAGTCCTTGCTGTAGGCATCGACCTCGAAAGCAAAGCCCGCGAAGTTACGCCTGAACGCCTTCAACTCCATCCTTCTGTCTGGGCTGTTGTTAAAGAACTTGATTTCACTTACTAGATTGGGGGAACCATACTACTTACTATATATATATATATATCCATAATCATAACTTACTTTGAGTGCCTTAACAGCAACCCAGTCTGATGCAACAGCAGGGGAGGATATCTTGGAATAATGTGGGGATGAGCCCTCCCCCTGTCGCAAGGACATCTAGCCGCTAGCCGCATGAAGCACCCCACGCGTCAAATGGCTTTAGGACCTACATTCCCTAAAGCTAAACCCTACACCCAGCACTAAGTCTACTACTTGACGGTATGTCCAGGATCTGTTGCAAAGAGCGAGCTAGCTCTGCTACCCTGGGACCTATATGAGCCATTGTCTGAAATCCTAGTATCTTCCTTAATAAGCCTTATACTAGTCCCCTATATAATCCCCTATATAACCCTTTTTAAGGAGTTTAGACTATAGCTCATATGTGGTGCAAAATGACTCCACGCCCTGGTGCGAAACGGCCTTGCGGCTTCGTTCTATATAGGGTCGGCAAATGGCCCGAAGCCCTAGACCCTAAAGGGAGATGATTTCTTCAGTGACTACCCAACGACTCTGCTGTAGTCTTCTTGCAGGGTTGTGTAGAACCGCACAGGAGTCATGCGGCAGGGCGTTGGATGCATTACTCCTATCCCTTTAGAATTTGGTCATGTTTAGTATAGAAAACCCCTCAGGACTTATTAGACATAAGATTCTCTAGTCTAGAGGGATTACAGATTAGGGCATTACCTTTAGTCATCGTCAAAAGATCCTCCGCATCTGTTCCCGATATTACCTAACATACTCACTCCATAGCATCATACAGGTCCCTACCTACCCCTATGAATCATAACTCCATTTAAAGAGGCCAGCAACCTTGAACCCTAAACCCTGGAAACCCTAAACCCTAAACGCCAACCCTAAACCCTGAATTCTAAGCCCTGAACCCTGAAACCCTGAACCTCAAACCCTAGACCCTTAAACCGGAAACACTAAAACCATAGGACCTCAAGGTTACCCCTCTTGCTAAATCAGGCCTCGCATGACATGTCGTTGAACTAACTAACAAGTAAGGCTATGTTGTTCTGTTCGTTGGCTTTTGGAACCCTTTGAAAAGTATTAGGATATAGGGTCCTTACAAAACCAATAAGCGAAAATACCTAAAATTTCCCAAAGGCCAACCAAACTCTCTCAAAGTACTACAAACAAAGAGAGAATCCATCCTTCATCAAACTCTACCACTGGCCACACTAACCCAATCTAGAAAAGTACATTCCTGTTATAAAATACTTCCTTGAATCCTAAACCCTAGACCCCTAAACCCCTAAACCCTAAACCTTATTAAGCAATACTTACTTGAGCAAAACATGCGCGTGCCTCCTGCGGTGGTTCACTTCCATAGCTGTCTAAGAACTCCTCAGCTCAAGGTTTAGGGTTTAGAGTTTAGGGTTTAGCTCACGCCGCACAACTTTGGGTTGCGGGTGGGAAGCGTACAGGACCCCAAACAGCCATGGACGCCCAAATAGCACAAAGCAACACTCCCCCATATCTGTACAATGATAGCATTCAGCCACAAACTACAGTAGGGGGTGGAGAGACTCTTGCGATGGGTATTTGCGCAGAATGCATCCCTGTAGTAGCCTTCAGGTTCATAAGCCCTGGGCCTATAATGACTAAAGTAGTTCTATTTTCCCTTCCTACATTCTTCACCAACAACCAGCTAGCACACACATCAGCTTCACGGAAGTGATGCTGTACAATAAGATCCCAAAGATACTAGAACTGGGTTTGGGGTGTATGATAGCAGAACCATGCGAGCATAACCTTCCGGGAATCTGCGGCTACTAAGTTTAGCATGCGGGCCAGGACCCATAGTATCATACGGCTGACCGTTCTCAAAAGGCCAAACATGGAAAAACCTGGGGTATTTAGTTTGAGGCTTGCAGTGCTACACTGAACATGTATTAGGGTTATAGTTATAGGCATGGTATTGGAAATTCTTGAGGCGTCCACATTGGTCAGTAATCTTTCCACGATGTAAGCATTCTCGGACAAGTCCTGAGCCTCGAAGAAGGGAAAGCAACAAAAAATGTCTGCTTGGCCCGTGTGGTCCTTGGCTTTACAAATGTACCCAGGGCCTCCCTAAAGACGAAAGAGCCATCACCGGAGCCTTAAAATCCTACACCCTAAGCGCTTAAGCCTACATCCTAGATACAGCGCCCTGAATCCTAAACCCTAGACCTCAATCCTGGACCCCGAACCCTAAACCGAAGAACCATTCAGCAACGAAAGCTCTAACCCCTTAGCACCTTCAGTTCTGACCCTTTGCGGCTTAGTATCCGACTCTAGGCTAGATTTTCAAGGTTTGGGGTTCAGGATGTAGCGTTCATGATTTAGGAATTAGGCTTTAGGGTTCAAAGTTCGGGATGCAGGCTTAAGATATACACATGTCTATATGATGACATATATTCTGAGTCATGTTAACCTCCCCTAGAAGGTGGATTCTGTAGTCCTCCGTCTCTTGATAAAGCTGCTTCAGAGGCAATGCTCGGACTTGAGATGCTAAACCTGACGTCCTACACCCCGAGTCCTAAACTGCAAGCTCAAAAAACCCTCAGCCGTCCTTGGTATAAAAGATTGGCGCGGGGGCCGGCATTGAGGTTGGTGACCTCACAAGAATTTCGTCCGTGGCTCGTCTGAAAGAAACGGTTGATACTAGGAATCCCCTGGTTGAGGTTCACGAGTAGCCGGGGAGCGGAGTAGGGATTCAGGATTAGCGTCAGAGAATTGTGGTATTGAGGGTATTTAGGCAGGCGATCCTGCATCACCCTAAATCCGTATGCCTTGGGAGCTATAGAGTTTGAATGTGCCAAGGTCATGCAGAAGGACCAGTGTCAGCGGAAATACGCGGCGCCCTGCGGAGCCCTTTCTCCCAAGATTGCTACTAGATTCTACCCTCAACCCCTACATGATAATGCTAGTTGTCTGCCGCAGTCGCGCCTCTCACCGCTTGCAAAAAGAGCTACGCGCACGAATTGTATGGTACCTACGGAACTACAGCCGCGTTGAGGGAGAGGGAGCTGTTCCGTTGAAGTGCCTACTACTAGCTTCTCCCCTTATCCTTACTTGAGAGCTGCTAGTCTGGTGCTCCTAAGAATGTGTCGTTACAGCTGGATGTATCTAATTCCTATTTACTTCTATGTACTCAAAGCCCTTGCTCCCTATCCCTTTTGCCACGGGAGCAGCGCACGCCGTTAAAACTCTTCCTCCAATCTATGACCGAGATTGTCCGAAACAGACGGCCGCTTCGCGGCGTCGTGCTGGCGCTCAGCATCCCGCGGCCGCGGACGTGCCGGCATGTCCCTGTCCGAGTCGGAGGATGCATAGTATGGCTCCTCTCTTCCAGGTTCACGCATGTGCCACAGCATGTCTACTGGACCCACGAAATCCTCTTGGAGGGTCGGGTCCAATTCTCCTGCACGCCACGAATTCAGGCGTTCGCAAATTAAATTCGGCCACCACGGCAATTTGGACCGCCCATGCAGTTTGGCCGCTCACAAGTTTTCTTGTGGCGCCGCATCTTAATTTCAGGCAGGGCCGCGTCCTCGGGAATTCCTTCCGGATGATCCTTGAGGAGCGAGTTAAGGGGAGCGTACTTGCTCGAGGCTTGAAAAGGACCTCTGGCAAGTAAAAAGCGTGCAAGCGCATCCGTCCCCTCTCCGAAATCACGCACCGCCTGTCTGTACAAGGGGCACTTCGTCCCGCCATTACAGGTCTTGAATTCGGAGCATGCGCGAGGGCACGGAGGCCCGCGCTTGACCCGGCCCTTGGAATCAAGCCATTTGGCCGAATTCTCCGCCGGCCTGACGCGGGCGAATTTTCGTGCAGCCCAGCGCAAGCGGTGGCAGGGAGTGAATTCAGCACGAGCGATAGTTTCTGAGGAGTCTGGCGCGTTTCTTGATTAGGTCAGTCATCCGAGCCTCCATTTCCGGGAGGCATTGTCCCGGAAACAGAGGCTCGCGTGCATCTAATGTACGCTTCACCTCCGCGATGATGTCCGTGCCCTGGCCAGACAGGTGCGCAGCTGGGATTTGAAAGTGGAGTGCAAGAAGCTCGCGCATGCAAGCCCAACGTGTTCTGTGCAGAGACCCTCGCTCCCCCGCCTGCTCGATCTTCCTTCCGACTTCGGTCAGGAGGGGCTCCAGCGTTTAAATCTTCTTCATGTCTTAGTGTGGCCAGGCAAAGCACACTCAAATGAAGCGGTTGAAAAGAAAGTGATCCCTGTTGCATGGAACAGATGTTAATTACTGCTTCTGAGTCGCAGAGCTGCTTCTGCGCAAAGGTCACCTCCCGACCGCCGCCGCCCGCGCTCGCCGCCTCCGCTACCTCCTCCTCCTCGTCGGTCGCCCAAACGCCGGCACCTTTTTGGCGTTCCTCCTGCAAGTTGCAAGCTGGAATAACAATGGCTTCAGAGCACAGCTGCTTGAAAGGACAAAGTGCCGACCCCTGCCTCCGCCACCGGTGCCTTCAGCAGGGAAGCCACTGACTTGGCCTTTCTGCCACGGCCCTTGCGGCAAACTCGCCGCTTGCCTGAGCTGCGACGTCTTGATGCCAATGCTCGACATCGCACCGCTGCATACGCAACTATGCAAGCCAAGGAGCTCCACGCAGTGACTTCCCTTTGCCTGGGCTGGATTTCTTGCCGGCCTTCTTCTCCGGCTCCTGGTCATCAGGCGTGTGTGCAGAGAAAGGAAAGCTCTACTCTGAACATTGCTGACATCCTGCCTTGGGCATGCACCACAGCCCTAAACCCTGAATGAAGGGGGCCTACCCCTAACCCCAAACCCTAAACCCTGAACCCGCAACCCTCAACCCCAACCTAGTTTCATCCCAACTCTTGCGCCCCTAGAGCCGCAGGGTTTAGGGTTTGGGGAGAGGCAGGACAAGGCGGGCAGGGCTGTGAAGGCTTAGGGTTCCAATTCTGGGTTTGGGGTTTAGGGTCCAAGATTTGCTGCCATTTTCTATGTCAGTGGTGCTTTGCTGAAACTAAAAGCACACGCAGTATAGAAGCCTGAGAGAACCCACAATATATTCCTTTTATGTTTGGCAATATTCCATCTTCAAGTAGGAACCTTCTATGACTAGAGCTCATGCAGCCACGTGGATCTCGACATGAAACACTGCATCTTTCCCCACGAGTACTTGGACCCTTGGGCCCCCACTAGGGTTGAGGGTTTAGGGCTTTGAGGGGTTTAGGGCACCTATAGTCAAGAACTGCTTTCTCGAATCTACGTACTGTAACTGTGAGCCTGGACCGCAGACAACGCAAAACAATCTACACTCAAACCAAGGTAAAGAAATACACTCATCACAACACCCCTAAGTCCTGAATTCTAACCCCTTGGGCCATAGAAGTCAAACCATCGACGCCCCCACTTGAGGTCAAGGATGTGAGGAGGGGGGGGGGGTTCTCAAAATGGGTGTGGCCAGGCGAAACCAACTTATACTGCGGCGGTCATGTATGAATTTAGGGATTAGGGTGTTGGGCTTAGAGTTTAGGGCCTAGGCCTTACGATCAAGGAGTTGAGCACAATCTCCCGAAGAAACTATTAGGAGTACCATCTTGGGGTCCTTATAATGAGGATTATAGTATTTGGGGGTCCATATTATGGGGTCCCCCGATCTAAGGAAACTACCATACTTAGCAACCTTACCTGCAGCATGAATACACACAGACAGACTTCAGTAACCCTGCTCAGGAGTTTTAGGCAAATGAAAGGTACCTGGGTAGCTTTGAAGAGAATATACAGGGATATATCTATATATAGATATATATACATATATATCGTTCAGGTTGTTATAAAGGCTTCCCCGAATTAGGGAAACCTTTGTGGGTGTCCCAATGATAAGGACTAGAATGTCTTGGGGGTTGACTTGGGGTCCCCGTATTGTGGAAACTACCATTTCTATCTGAGCTAGAAAAGTGCCCTGACTCCTCTGTTCAAACGATAAAGTTCTACCCTCCCCCAAACGAACATGGAACCTGAATAGTGACCCTTGAAAAACGTGGTGGTCTCGTTGACCTTTGATAAGGATGAATGGTCAGCCATTTAGGAGCGCGTACAAAAACCCTAAACCTTGAACTGTCAGTTCATCGCCCGAAAACGGCCAATCTCCCCTGGTGCTCGGGCCTTAGGGACACATATGATAAATATATACATGGGTGGTTGTCAAAATTATGCTTCCTTTTTTGGATCCCTATGATAATACGGCAGCTAATATTTAGGGTACCCAAAAAGGGACCATGATTTTGACAACCACCCACATGAAGGGTTAAGGCGTTTAGGTGTATATAGGCTGGCCCAAACCCATATTCCTTGAACCCGATGACTTTAAATCCTCCTGATCTCCGGCCTCAGGGACATGTTCCCCATGGCTGCCTTCCCCCCTTGTGGGCTGCACTGAGCCAGGGGATCTTTCAGCAGAGCTTCCCAAAATCAAGGGTACTTTCTTGGGGGTCCCAACCATAATAAGGATCATAGTATATTGGGGTCTATATCGGGGTCCCTTGTTTTGGGAAATTATCATATGGAAGTTTCCCAAAGTTAAGTGCATTTTTGGGGTGTTCCTATAACAAAGATTACAATCTTTTGGGGGTCTACATTGGGGTCCCCTGTTTTGGTCAACTCCCATATGGCAGAAACCCTAAACATTCCGCGTCTAAAGCTAAGAGTTCAGGAATTAACGGCCTTAATCATATTCGAGATCCTGCTCTTAATCCAAATGTGTTCTTTGATGAGGGCGCATTGGGCTCTCCAAGGGTTGAGGTGATGCACTCTTACAAATTGGACCTTAGGTGGAGACCCGCCCCCCCCTGGGTTTAATGTCTACACAGGGCTCAAGGCATGGAATTCGTAACCATACTTGCCCCAATTAACCCATGTAATTCGCTGAGGCTATCCAGCCTCAGGGCGCTCAGAACCCTCTAAACCCCCCCTATACCCCCTTTGGAAGACCATTCGCTCGTGGCGAACCTCCAACCCCCCCTCCTATGGTGGGTGGCCTAGTCCAGCCTGACCATCCCACGTGAAATGAGTGAGGTGCAGGTTCTGTGCGGTTTGCCGTTCACGCTCTGGATATGGCTGAAACCAGTATGCAACCCTGGAACGCAACCCAGGCCGGTTCTACCACGTCTGAAGTGAGGCTTGCCTCGTTACTCCCTCGACGCTCAACCCCACGTGTCAGCTACATGCCATGACCTATTCGCGTGCTCCGTGCCCCGCCAGCCGAGCGGGCGCGCGATAGCGCTTACAATCATAAACCAACTTGCGACTAATTTGAAACCATACCCTCCCGGAAACTAACATGGAAACCCAAAAAGGGCCCTATAAAGACTGCAGTCCTTTTAAAGGTTTCCATGTTAGTTTGGGGGAGTGTAGTTCCCCCAAGCTAACCCACATATACCGCATAACCCGCGCCAGCACGACAAAGATAGCCTGCATCCTATGTTAATGACAAAAGCCCACCTAGCTCTCGCCAGGGTGGTTGGGGGCCTTGATGGGGCATTCCCAACGTCTCTGGAGATGTGTAGGAACCAAATGATGCCTCGCATTTCAGGGGTACTTGGAAGGTCAGGGGGACTTAGTAAGTAGGCTAATAAGCCCTATACCCCATACAGTATCTCTAGCTATCCTAATTACTAACCCACTTACTAAATCCCGATGACCCTCCAAATACGCATGACCGAAAATTACTCCACCCTGTCCTAACCCAAAAGCTCCAAGCCTCGACATCTGAATCCCAAGCCCTAAAACCATCAGACCTGCACCCTGGACCCTAAATCCTCTTAACACATAGAGTTTAGGGTTTACGATGGTTTACGGTTTCTTCATAGATGGCAGCATCCACCTTGCCTGGTGCCCCCCATCAGGTGCTTCGTGCTCAGCTTCAGCTTGATTGCCATCAAATGCGCTTTTAAAGACTTTATGAAAGCTATTAGTTCTCAAATGCCCTCGAATGCTCTCAATTGCTCTCGACAGGCTTCCAGGGCAGATGAGCAGTGCCCTCGAAGCCTGTCGAGAGCAATTGAGAG
>CAJNIZ010025847.1:0-17843 GCA_905231905.1 Symbiodinium pilosum | reverse complement strand
GGGGTGGATGCTGCCATCTATGATTTCTGGTTTAGGGTACACCCCCTCGACCCTAAAGCTTCTTGACCCATGCACCGTAGTTTAATTCTGCTGCCTAAGTACTGCACCCTGAAAGCGATCTTTCCTTCCGGCGCTGCGCGGTATCTCCCATGGGTTCCAAAGCACCTATCGGTACTTGCCGCCGTACTCGCTCTTGCCTGCGCATATGTAGTTTACAGATGGGTGGTTGTCAAAATTATGGTCCCTTTTTGGGTACCCTAAATATTCGGTGCCGTATTATAATTGTGTACCCAAAATGGGACCATAATTTTGACAACCACCCAGATAGGTTTGCAGACGTTAAGAGGAAGGGATGTGGGCTTGGGATATTGATCGGAGCTTCAGCCTTGTGATGCTCCAGGGCTTTGAACTCCCGGAACAGTACGGACCTTCAGGACCCTGTCTAGCTTGCCCGAAAGACCTCGTAAGAGCGAGCAACTGATCAAGACTCTATCACATGTGCACTCCTCTAATAAGCAACCCTATGTCATCCCTAACAAGGTCCCCATATCTCCGCATATCCTATAAGGTCTCTATTCACTCCCGTCTTCGAAATTCCACATGGTTCCTCTGACTTGCTGGTCAAGAGCTCATGTTGATAGCAAAAACCCTTCTCCCATCTGAGGTATCTTGCGTCCTGAGACCTACAGTAGCCTACTGGTGCCGAAGGGGGAATTAAAAGCCAGCAAGGCAGCTCAGTACCCTACACCCCAACCCCTATACCCTACAGAACCAGTAAGGTAGTTCCGGGACTCTAGATGGGGCAATCTTTCCTCGATCCACTGTAGCAGACCATGTCTATGATCCCGTGCAGCTGCAACCGCAGTTGGCGTCTTACTGGGATACTGCCGAAATGATAACTAATGCTCTTCATCAGTAAAAAAACTACAAAAGTCCAAAAAATGATCCAGAACAGCAGCCCAGTTTTACGGATTTCCGCCTTTAACCCTAAACCCTAACTGGCCTAGGTTTGGGGGCCATATAACAATTAGAGCTGCGTATCGGGATTAAAGGTAGTCAAACCTACAAAGCTTTAAAAAAACCTACCTCTGCTAAGGGGCTTAAGAAACAGGACTCGGGAATCGGGGTGTATGGATTTGGGTCTAGGGTTTTGGGTTTACCCAAACCCTCCCATGTAGTTCCTTTTTGGGTAGTCCATTATAATCCCTTACCTAAAAAAACCCATAACAGACCCAAAAAGGAACTACATAGGAGCCCTTGGGTAGGGTGTAGGGCTTAGGATTCAGAAATGAGGGTATGGAGGCTAAGGGCTTGGCAGCCACAGGAAAGGATACAGGGTTTACCTGGACCCCCAAAGTATGTAGAATAATGGCCTTTTGGGCTATATTTAGGGGATTTGGGCCATTATTTTACCTACTTTGGGGGTTTAGGTAGGGCTAAGGATTTAGGGTTTAAGGTTTCGGGACGTCAGGTTTAGGCATTTGTGCATAGGGTTGATGTTGTGATGGCTTGCTTCCTGTGGTTTGAACTAAACTACGCTTTTCTCATGCTTCCTCGCTAGCTCCGTCTAGATGCGGCTTTTTTGGGCAAAGTGAAAACTGTAACTTGCTCAGTCTACGCAGAGAGCGCTTGCTGTTTAACCACTGATCCCAAACCTTAGGCGCCAAAATCCCTATAAGAAGAGCATTCAGAAGCATGTGCACCCCAAACTCTAAACCCTAAAGCATGTGCACAACATTGCCTACGGTCACTAAAGCTTGGATCTACAGCAACCTCACACTTGTTTGGTTTTTACTGTGGGCTGATAGTGAATAGTCGAATACAGGGTTTAGGGTTTAGGCTTTAGCGTTTAGGTTTTAGGGTTAGTGGGAATACATTATATAGGACTTATATGGGCAGTGCATTCCCTTACTGTCTTCCTTACCAAGCACCAACAAGTTTTGTCGGTCCCTTCCCAATGGGTGCATGTAGCCACATAGTATATCCCTGGCCCCAAAATAGCTAGGGGAACCCCTTTGGGCCCTAAGTATATAGTATATACCATAGAACTACATGGACCCTTTGGGATTCAACACGTTGCCCTTGCAGCATTCTCCCGCCATATGCAAGCATTCTTCAGGTCCATGGTCTTGGTGCGACCTTTTAAATATCATTGGAAAACTAGCAGATAGAACGCTTTTTGCGGTCCAGGGTCCATTTGGCTTTGGTTTGGCTGAAGGGACAAGAAGCCTCATCTAAACTCTATCTGGATGTTCAAGGTACCCTAAACCCTTAACCCCACACCGCGACCTACTTACAACTGTCTACTTGTAAGCCAAACATAAGCACCCTAAGTCCAACAATCTGAAAGTAACTGGGCCACAACTACGATTACACTTAGGTTATCTGCACCCATGGACCACCCTAAACCAAAAGCCCTAAACCCTTGGAAAGGTTTGCAGACATGTTTACAAATTGAATATGTAGTTGAGCACTTGAAGCCTGAGAATACTGCCATGCCTTCACAACACTATGCGCAAGCAAGCCCGGTGCGAATTACTACATGGGTTTTTGTTCAGGTCTAGGATTTAGGGCACTCAGGGCCTACTTTCACATGTACATGCAGTGAAGTCAAACATAAGTCCCCCGAAGTCCCATTAACTGTGTGGCTATAGACGAGTTTTTCGTAGAGTTGATTAGGTTGTAAAACGTGGCAAGTACACAGCACCCGGCCCACAACCACAACCTCACAACCCACGACCCCAAACCTAAGACACCTTCACGCAAAACTCGTAAACCAGAAACCCTACGCACAAAACCCAAAAGGCCTTTCTGAAACAGCCCCAAACACAAACCTTACACCTTGCAGCAAAGCCGCCCCAACGTGTACTTGGAGTGTCAGGGGGACTATGTAAGTAGGTTAAGAATGGGAATGCCGGGAGTTACTACTGTTGATATCTAAATCCCTGAATGACCTTAATATACTAGTACCCTTCTTCCCAAGGGACAAGCTACTTGGGGTCATGCAGGACGTCTAGCATCCACCGTACTACTTTGGGTTATAGTGGTTAGAACTTGGTAAGTCGCCCTCACCCACCAAGTAGACTAAACCCTAAAGGCCTTTCTTAGAGTCGGTTCCCAGCTCGAAGTGCTTGGTGCGCTTGATGGGTTTCATTCGCTTGGCCTGCGAAGGCATTACGGATCTGGGGATTTTCTCAATATGAGGCCTTCAGAGGGCATTATAATAGACGCATCTATATAGGGACGGGGGATTAAGGTTTTGGGGGGTTAAGGAACACACGGTGATCACGAGGAATTTAGAGATCCTCCGTCCAGTGTAGTCATTCCTTGAGACCAAAGACAGGAAGTGCCGTCCGTAGACGCTTCTGCACAATACTGTGAACGCCTGAATGACTACCCAAGGGCTCCTATGTAGTTCCTTTTTGGGTTTGTTATGGTTTTTAGGTAAGGGAGTATAATAGACTACCCAGAAAGGAACTACATGGGAGGGTTTGGGTAGAATGAGGGTTGGGAACCATATCAACATTTGCGATTGGTTTATCTTCGAATAGTACCGAGATGTATTATGCATCAGTGCAGTATGAACCAATGAAGGAATGAGGCTCTTGGGACCGCGCGGCAACAAAAAGCATTTGTATTCCTGTCTAGGCAGCTTTGTGCATGACTCTACGGCATTTTCCACGTACAATCGAAGGGTCGGCATCTGAAGAGCTTCAAGACTCAAGACCGTACGCGGAAGTTACTAAGAACGACGGCAGGCGTCTGCGGACAGGAAATTCTAAACTACTACCGTGGACCCTGACCAAACCCTACTGCACCTAACCCTGGGAAGAGTTGCGCAGACTGGATTTCAGTAGTAAGGCTGTGGCAATTGCCGCTATAGCTCGGGCCCGACACTGTACAGCACAAGCGTGATAGGGATTCTGACCAGACTTCTCACTACTTCCTCAAACTCATATGGGTTCAAATACAAGCCTAGTCCCGCCCCTTCTCCATGTAACACTCAAGCCCAGGACATGTAGCTCTGATCGCGAAGGCCGATGAGGCCGGAGCATGATGCAGCCAGGTGACCTTGCATTTGGTGCACTCAAACTTCAGCACAATCTTCTTGGTGGTCTTGGCCTGCGCGGTTCGATTTTTGCAGTATAGTATCCGTCTCCATGATAACAACCCCTTACCCCACCTCATGTTTGCAAGGCAGGAATTTAGAGTATCAACGTTCTGGTTCCCCGAGAAGAAGCTTGCAATATCAAAGTCTTCTTGGTTGACTCACATCTGCAGTGACAGTTACTGCCGGGCTGCCCACCGTACATGTGCATGTTTCTTGGGTAATCACCCCCCTTCAGAAGCACGGCACACCAAAGCACGCTCCAAAACGAGGTAAGCATGGAATGCCCAAAGCCTCATAGAGTGAGCAGGCTCAAAACCCAAGAATAGCTTCGGGCTTAGGAGTCACTGGGTTCCCCAGTAACCCCTTATTTAAGAAGAAGGGTACAACTTCTTCTAAACAGGGAGATCCCAAATTCAAACGGGAAAAAGGGTAGCACTGGGGTACCTAGTTCAGGTAAAGTGACCCCAGTTGTTGACAAAACCCCACCTTCTTGTGGAAAACTGGCTTCGTCTGGCCGCCGAAGCCCGCCTAGAGGCGAGGGCGCAGCATGGGTAAGGTTTAGGGCTTTAGGGTTCAAGGGTTAGGGCTTGAGGACTGGGGCAGGTGGGGGGTTAGGGTTCAGGGTTTAGGGTGGGGCCTTGGCGCTTAGGGTTTCGGACTGAGGGCCTCAGGGCCTCAGGGCTTGTCATCCTTTAGAAACGTCCACCGTATTTCCTATTCAATTAATTTAATAACCAGTGGATGAGAATCCTTTGAAGATCCTCTTTCTCCCTCCTCCTCCTCTTCGTCCTCAACCCGTCAGTCCTGAGCCCCAGACCCGAAATCCTAAATAACTCTCAAACCTCAAAAACCCCTAATAAGTAAATCCCCAAACCTAACTCCTACACCCCTGAACCCTGACTTCTACAGCCTATAAACCATTACCCCTTAAACCAAAAATACGAAATCCCCCTAAACCTTGCCTGCTTCTTGTCGTATCGTCGCTTTCCCTGAGCGCTGAGTGAAGCCTTGCCGGTCTTGTACTGCGAGACCTCCAGACAGCAGGTATCAAAGGTTGGGGTTTAGGGTTTAGGGTTCTAGGGTTTTAAGGTTTAGGGTTTTAGGGTTCTAGGGTTTAGGGTTCAGCACAAGCATCTAAGGTTGGCACTGCAGGCCCCTGGTATGGGCCATTGACTTTAGGGTCCTCATGTATTAACTATTCTAAAATTTCCTAGATAGCCCTAGACACCCAATTAGGCCCATATTCAGGACCCAGGCAACGGTTGCCCGAACTTTGCTCTATTTGGGGCCGCCGAGGTATATCATTCTTTTGGAAATCGGCTTAGCTCCCCACGTCTTCCATCCCGTATAAAGGACATTACCTGCGAATGCAAATGCAATAGCAACGTGGTTTTCCTAAAGCTAGTGGCTTCCAAAGGCCCATGGTGGAGGTTTCGCAGACCAGGCGTACCACGGGTCCCTGAGGATCATAAGGACGTCGTCAGCTACCCAGGACTATACAGAGGAGATTGTGAGAAGATGCCAGTTGGCCCAAACAAATGGGCCTACACAGCTCAAACCTTTAGGCTGTCAACCTGGAGTTAAACAAATGCACCTCACAAGACGGCATAGACCCCAAACCCCTCAAGCCTGCTACGGTTTTGGTGGTACTCTGAGCCTGAGGGGTTAAGGCTACAACACCCGGCACTCGACACCGCACTCTACCTCTCACAGCCTGGCAAGCTGCATGAATGAGACCACAGCGATGTCAAGCTGTGTCGGGGATTCTTAGGTTTAGGGCTGAGTCTTTCCTGGATGAGATTTGCGACATGGCATGCCTCTTGAGACATCTTCCGCAACCCGAGTTCTCACAGTCCGGTGGTACTGCGAGCATCCAACAATCAGGTGCTTCTTGCTTCCAGCTGAAAGCACACCCGATATACACGGTCACCAACACTCCCCCATAACAAAGTATATCACAAGCTGTGTAATGGTTACGGCGCTTGAACCTATTTACGTAAGGCTATCAATTCAATCATGGCGCTCTGCTCTATATATATATATATTCAGGGTCATGCAGGGTTTGGTCCCTCAACAAAATAACAGCACGATGATCACTCCTCTAGACTTGTCCTGCCTTGTGCGGCGTGTGCTTCTTGCACTTCCTCAGCTTTGGCACAGTCAGGTGAGGATTTCTGACAAACGGCTTTAATGTTTGAGGGTTTAAGGTTGAGAGTCTAAGTTATTCATGTCAGAAAGATTTCGAAAGCGTAGCCCCTCTGCATCCGGAGGCAAAGGAAGGGGCAGACAATGGCTTTCTGCTTGAGTGGTATCCCATGAGTGATAGGCCAATGCTGGTGGTCCAGTCCCGCAGTCCGTGCCAACCACCACCCAAAGGGCCCAAATACTAAGTAATCACATATTTCCCAAAATTCTGGACCCTTTCGGTATAGATTATATCACGGCACCTAATATTTAGGTGTACCAAAATGGGAGTTTAAGTTTGTGAAACATCGTTGACAGGACCCCCGAAAGCCCAGAGCTCAGCGACTCAATCTCTCAAATTACTCTAGCCCGTGGGCTCTTGCTATATAACGGCCCCGACCCGAAGTCCCTAACTCTGAGCTGGAATTGTTGAGACCCCAGCATAACAAGCTTCTTGAAGCTGCATTGGCCTCAGGTACACCTAGAACGTAACATGCCATTTTAGAACAATTGAGCTGAGTAATCCATCAAAGCCCTAAAACTCATGATGGTGCAAACCAAGAAAGGGTACCCAGCAGCCCTAATTAATTCTTCGCTAAACTCAAAACCTTACATCCAGAAATCCTAAACCCTACCACCCCAAAGCCCTAAACCTACCCTGACACAAATCCAGGAGAGGATTCACTAAAGCTCTGCCGAAGCTGCAGACTAAAGCTCATAAACCCCAAGCCCTAAACCCTACACAAACCCAAAGCGCTGCCGAAGCTTCCTGCAGTAAGTGTTGCGAGTCTTTGGGATATTCACCATAGCTCCTTCAGCCAAAGACTTTCGAAAGACGCGCTCAACAAGGAATAGTGTTGCGGAACTACGATGTCGGTGGTAGGGAAGACATCTAGAGGCAAAGGCATGTCAAGCGACTAAGGAATGGGATTGAGCGATTGTAGATCTCGTGTTCCCAGACGGCTTCCCCTGAGCAACCTGCCGTCCGGAGTTTCTAAATGGATTGCGGACACCGAGGATTGTTCACAGCATAGGTAGTGGGAAAGCTCTGCATGCATCATCTTAACACCAGACCAAAAGGAAAATCAGAACAGATTTTTGTAATGGAAGGCCCTCAAGAATCAGAATGGGACCCTGGGGTCCATTTGACTAAAAGTATATGAGGAATGATATTGGTAGTTCTTGAGGCATCTACAGCGCATCTCGGGTCTCTAGGGCTTCTGCCACGCAACCCTAAGACATGTTCTGGATTTGGGTAGCGTGTGGCTGCCCTTGAGGCAACTGCTAGAAAGGCTGTTTGTAAGGCTACGGCTAAGGGAAATGACCCAAGCATGGCCCTGCGTTTACCCCCCGAATCCAACTAGAGTTGAGGGCTTAGGGCCCCAAACCTTAAAACCCAACCCGTTTTGTTGCTATAAATCGCCCTCCTGGATCCAGAAGTCCAGGAATGCGCAGATCCCCGCGGAGGCGCCCCTAAAGCCAAAACCAGCAGCAGAGACGCCACAGAATCCCATACAATCCTTGAAGAAGCCCTGGAAACCTCTCTTCTTCAGCTAGGATTTAGGACTTCATGCACAGGGGTTTAAGATCGAGGCTTCTTCGGCTTCGGGTTCAGGCCTTCGTGCTTTAGCTTCTGGGTGGCACAGATGAATGCCGAGAAAGACACTGGCTTAAAAAGATAATAGCAAGTACGATGCTAAGCTTTAGGCTTGCTAGGCTAAATCCAGTACGGCCAGCATACATTGAGGCCAGCAAGGACGCCATGAGGCGACTCCAGATGTCAAACCTAACTTATAGGGTGAGGACACTTAGTAAATAAGTTATAAGCCCTATGAGTCAGATGGTCACACAATCTTCCCCACTGTAAACCTACCTTGACACTGCAAGTAGGGAATGTCGGGATGCCAAATCACTTTCTTGGGGAGGGCCAAAGAGATCGTAGAGAGTCCTTAAAAAGGTGTAGGGGTTAGGGTTTAGGCAGCGTTTGGGGCCCAATATTTACTGTAGAGTTATTGGTGTGTAAAGCTCAGGGCTTGAGGGTCTTGATGCTTACCTATTGGGTGGATCTTCCTTACACGAGATGCCTCCTTTCGATGTCTTAGCTGCTACCCCGAAAGCCTTGCCTACCGGCCCTGCTCCTGCACCCCCCAAAATAAATGAATAGTAGCCAGGCGCAACATCCTCTAGACCCGGCCTCTCCCACACGCTAAACCCTTGAACCCCCTCGCAACGCTGGGGGCTTCTTTCCCGAGTGTTTCAACCTGCATCCCCTCAACACCCAGCATGATTTTAACTTTTGGACAAGAGCTTAAGCAACCCCAGCCCACAAGAAAGATGCAATTGTTGCAGTCGTATGATCAACACGCTTTCTTCACGGGTGGGAGTCACAGAATACTTTGGGTTGCTCCATCTACCCAGGATATACAAGCGTTGGCAGCTTAGCGAGGCGTAACCAAACCAGGGGTACCTGTGCAACTCGACCTGACGGTGCTAGTACCTAAATGAGAAATACTTTGGGCCTACAGGGATTATACAGGTAGCTAGGAGCTCTTGGCAATTACAGGTTTAAGCTTATTCTTTAGCTTACATGCATGGTTCGCGCTAAAAGGACGCACCCCCCTAGTATCTCCGACAGCTCAGCAAAACGCACAAACACCCAACCATGTTCCAGGGCCTAGGGAACCCTAAATGTTGCTGAGAAGCCTTGTAATAACGAGCCCTAAATATGCCCAACATCACCTTTTTAGGGACCTGATGACTCATCGGTCGAATTTCTCACCAGAAAGCAATGAGATGAGATAACGAAAACAAAAAAACTACTAGAACCACCCAAAGGGTCCGCTAAAAGAATGATGTTTAGGGTTTAAACCCCTAAGCTGGTTCATTAGTTGGATTTGTTTGAAACATATAGTCCCCCTTAAGTAGATAGAATATGGGGTATATGGGGATCTTACTATAATATACCCAAAGGCATATTCTCTCTACTTTAGGGAGACTACAACACTGTATAGTCCTTGTTGGTTGTCGTACGAAAGAATCTTGAGACTGTATCCAATCAGGACCCTGCAGCTGTAAACTCTGAGCCCTACGCTGATATTTTGGGGTTTACTTTGGCGTCCCCCCTATTTAGGGAAACTAGCATATTGACTGGCCCCATAGCTTTAATGCCTTGTAAGATTGCGTTCAAGGGCACTGTCGCCAAAAAATGTGGGATGCGCTTTTTGGGACCCTCAAGAAAGCATGACTAACCTCGAGAAACTTCCACTTACAGCTGAAAACAACCCTGAACCTTAAACCACAAATCCAAAATTAAACCTAAGACCCCCAAAACGGTCTTTTCACAGGCGACCTTCCTCGCCGCTCGTGTCCGTGAATTTGGAAAGCACCGCGTCGGAAGGAGCCACCAGATACATACTTTCGGATTGTTGTAGGATTTTAGGTTCCGGATTTTAACTTGTTCTTGTCGCACCTGCTTCTTATCTCAACAGACGCGCGAACTTATTTAGGATTCACAGCTTACGCTTCTGGGATTGAGGATTTGGGGGCTAACGCAGCTATGGTGTTTAGGGATGAAAGCCTTACTCAAACGGAATTTCAGCTTGATGGGTTCTACAAAGACTTAGGAAATCACGATCTGATGCAAAAAATCATGGTATTCAGGACGTCTATCACGTGGAGCTTGAGAGGTGAATTGTAGCCCTAAGGGTCCATGTACCCAATATTTGGGGACTTGGGTTTTGGGTGATACTAGCTATAGTATAGGTTTTGGGTAAGTATAATATGAAAATGAGGTACTTGGACCCTTAAGGTAGAGGACTGAAGGCCCCATGAACCAACAGTGTTTTGGGTTCGTGTGAATTCCATGCTCTCTGCCATTGCAGTATTTATGGCTAGCGACTAGAAGGTCACTGCCATTTGGTTGGTGATTTTCTTGTTCTGTTGATGATACGATTGCGGACTTCGGCAATGATGAATTGACACGATACCTGGGATTTCTGGAACGCCACACAGACCACAAGCAAACAAATGAGGGGCCAAGACCTGAACCCAGAACGCAAAAAATGCCAAAGCTACCCCAAAACTTATCTCTACCATGACCCCCAAGGTATACAGTACTTAGTGTCATGCAGAATGTCTACCATCAACCGTATGAGTGCCTACAAGTGATTCAAGACTGGCTTGCTTCTCCCGACTGGTATTGGGCTTCTGCTTTGACGGCACCTGGGTTCGGGCATAACGTTTCTCAACAACATACTTGTTGTTAGTAGGAGAAGAAGGCAGCTATCCCTGTAGTAGTCTTGCATGTTCCCCGATACCGTAATAGCTACAATCTTCCCTTCCATGGCATCATTCCCTGCTGACAGCCAGCAAGTAGATGCACCCGGAAACATCAGTGGGGAGGGTGGACGTGTGGCCCAACAGTTACACGACCTAAGCCCAAAACCTGTACCCCCACCCCCTGACACATGTCCTTGCATGAGAGCGCTCTAACACCCACAGCATATCCCAGAAGCTTTCGCCTCAGAATAGGAAGGTTTGTGTGTTTGCGGCTTAGCTTTGAGTGTTCAGCGTCTCATCAGGAACCACAAGAGCCCAACGAAAGAGATTTCAACCTTAAGAGTAATCCCAGGTGTCAGCTCAGCAGTTTAAACTCCTAGTGTCCCTCTTAATATCCCCCAAAGTAGGCCCCTACATGAATCCCCCATAGAACCGCCTTGAAGGAGTTTAGACTATGGCTCATATGCCAGCTTTCTGTTGGCCCATCAGACTTACCATGAAGGAACTTCCATCCTGGGTCGTTTACGGCCCTACCGCCTACCGGGTCAGGAACCAACAAAACAAGCACCATAATCCAACATACCCGAAGGGTCCATGTACCCAATATTTAGGTACTTGGGTTTTGGGTAATAGGAATTATAGTACAGGTTTGGGGTAAGTATATGATTATTAGGTACTTGGACCCTTAGGGATAACTAAAGCAACGCCTCCAGCAACGTGCCCGTTAAGATCCCTCCGATTTAAAAACCCTAAGGGTCCAAGGACCCAAAGAATAGGCTATTATTTGGGTCCTTGGACCCTGGAAAGCAAGCTTATGTACAGTCCCAGCTTAGTTTCGGGGAAAGTAAGGTCGTAAACAGCAAACTCTAGTTGTCATGGACACCTCCCCAGGCACCATACAAAGCACGTGCTGGACACAGGCCGAAAATCACGACATGCGGCCTTTAGGGCCCAAGCTAGGCAGCCGAAAGCTACACGGGTAGTGTGATTTACTGGGTCAGGATTTCGGGTCTACAGGTTAAGGGTGTATAATCCCCCTTAGGTAGATAGAATATGGAGTATATGGGGATCTTATCATAATATACCCAAAGCCATATTCTATCTACTTAAGCGGGACTATAGGGTGTAGGTTCGTTTTTTTCGGGTTGAGTGTTCGGGCTTGGAGCTAGGCCTGGATGTTTCATCCTACACCCTGAATCCCCACAGACTGAAAAGAGCTTTTTTTTAGCTAACATGCTTTGTAAATTCTGGGGCTACTGCTGATAGAAGAAACCTTGCACGACCCTAAGGTCCCTGAGTGCCTGAGTATTAGGATTTCAGCCTCGCTGGTGCAATATTCTCTTCGGCCACCCATAGAAGCTCTACTATCCTCCAGAGGCCGTTCTGCATCCCTATGCAATTATACCTAGAGCGCAATGCAGGATACATCCCCTAAACCCCCATACCCTACGCCCTGGATCCTACAAAACCGGCCCAGCATGGGATTAGGGCCTAGCATGGTTTAGGTTTACGGTTTGAGGGTCTACCTGAACCCTAAAAGTAAGTACAATAATAGCCCCAAACACCCAAGTTGTAGCCCAAAAGGCAGGTAATCTACATATTCTCAAGGTTCAGGTAGAGTTTAGGCTCTAGGGTTTAGGGTTTAGGATCCAGGTTTGCGGTGCCCAAGGGCTGCACGATCGGCTTCCGAGCCGGGTTGTGCCAGGATGCTTGGGGTTTAGGGGTTTAGGGTCCATATCAGCTGTAGTCTAAACTCCTCAAAGGGGATTATAAAGGGGTTAGATAGAGATTGAACAGGGGAGTACTATAGGGTCCATATAAGCTATAGTCTACTGTAGGAGCCTAAACAATTACCAATATTATGGTTCCATATTCCTTGTATAAGTATATGGTACCTCAAATGGACCTCAAAATGATGTTGGTAATCATTTTGGCCCCTGTAGTAAACTCCTCAAAGGGGATTCTAAAGGGGTTATATAGATAAGGGATAAAATAAGGGGAGTACTATAGGGCTATTAAGGGGGAATCTCTGAGTTTAGACTATAGCGCATATGGCGGGTTTCCCAAACTTAGGTGCTCTTGCTTGGAGGTTCCATAATATTCGAAACCCTAAACCCTAGTCCCTAAACCCTAAAAAAGATCAGACTATCTCGGGGCTTATAATGAGCTCTTTATGGCAACTACAACATAGGGTTTGGATGTCTGGGTTGAGGTTATTCATTCTCGGTTACAAAGAGACGACATAGAAGTATGACTGCTACTGCTAGTAAGTTCATGTAAGCTATAGTCTGAACTCCTAGTATCCCCCTTAATAACCCCCATAAAACTCCCCTATATAATCCCCTATATACCCCCCTTTTTTAAGGAGTTTAGACCGTAGTTCATGTGACCTAGGAACTATCGTCAGAAGCTTACAAGTAGGGTGTTCGCCATACAGTGATGAGCTAGGCGATCAGCTGGCCTGCTTAGGCACGCCACTCATGTCGGGCCTCTCTGTACAAGAACTTTGCGGAGCCCGTTCCCCGCAAATCTGTTGATGGTGTAGTTGGAGGTTTAGCGGCTTGGGACATTAGAGCCTTCAGGGTGATTACACCTGGGTTTTGAACAACGCTTGAGAGAATGGGAAGCAATGCAAAGGATTCCTTATCACGATGCTCGGGGCATGCACTACCGGAGCTTGGGATTAATGACCCCATAAAGCTCTTTAGTCCCACTACAATCATCCCGAACACCCAGAAGGTATTGCCAGTCTTTCTCTAAATTTCAAGAGCACGTAGACATTATAGAAATGTGCACTCTCAGGCTTGTCTACAATGCTCGGCCAAAGTACCAGGAACCCATCACTGGTTCATACAGGTTTAGGGTTTAGGAGTTCCTTTTTGGAATACGTCAGTTAGACATCTGCTTTTCTATTCTTTGATGGGGCTTTCTGTACTTAAAGCACAGGGAGGAGTTTACAGTCAACACCGACTAAGGTCGGATAGGCCGGCCCGACCGTGGAAGCCCTTTGTAGACAAGGTATGAAAGACTATACTGGGTTGCTGTTCAGAAACTTAAACGAAGTTACAACGATAAGGAAACCCTGTTACTATAGACCCATAGAATGGTTACTTAGCTTAAGCTTCTTAGCAGCAACATCGACTCTAAGAACCACCAAACTAACTCCACCAGTCCTAGCACCCAAGACCTTACATCTAGGGTTTAGGGTTTATCGGGTTGGTAGGGTCTTTGGGTTTTTAGTGTTTTAGGGTTTATAGTCTCTGTACAAGTCCCGGCTTCTAACTTGCTGTCTTTACAAGTTCTGGTGCTGTCTTGGAGTGTCCTATCAACTGTGGTCCATGCCATGTGGGGGGTTTCTCGAAACAGGTCTCCATTGTGGACTTCCAAGGGTCTGGGAAACACCCTCTACGAAGAAATGCACCAGCAGTATGACACAAGCGCGTTGACAAACGCCTCCTCTTTAATCTTCTTGTCACAACATCATGCACAGCAGAAATGAGCCGTTCTTTGGGTTACTGAACATGTTTTCCAACCCGTCCGTACTACGGTTAATGTACAAACCTGCATGGCATTCAGTATACTGCAGCACCAAAACTCCTGAAACTTAGGTATAATGTGCGCACGCAAGATTTTGTCCTCCGCAAACATTGTTGGGAAGTACTGGCACATTGAGCGGAAGAAATTCCAACCCTTGGCGAATGCGTCTCGCGGACTCCGGCGGATCCGCCTGGAAGCTTAAAAATGGCTGTGCTGCTATCGCTGCAATCTGGACCGCACGACTCCGTGGGCGTCCAAAACCCCTGAATCAGGAATAGTATGGGACTTCAGAAACAAAAGGCGCCCCCGATATAGACACCAATATAAGCTAAACCTTAGTACGCGGATTCCCAGAAAGGGACGCCTGATTTTCCAAACCCTCCATATTGGAAACCAGATCAGAAATAGATATTTGGGTATTTATTACTTGAGAGGTTGTGGGCTAATTGTTCATGGGTTTCTTGGTTACGGCTCAGGGGTGTGAATTTTAGGACGCCGGGACACCCAACATAGTCTTGACCTCTTGAGCTACAGTATTTGTCACCACGACATCAATAAGGTAGCTATGTCTAGGGAGCCTGACCCTAAACCCTGCTAGTTTAGGGTATAGAGCTGTTAAATATGTTCACATGACTACCATTACCTGGTACCTCGAGGTGGAGGTTCCTGTGAGGCTATAGCAAGGTGTTAACAAACCAAATGGGGCCGTAACTAAGCATACAAACTGACATCCTACCTACAATCGCTCTTGTTGCTACCTATGAACCTTCAAGTTTTTGCACTCGCAACTCGACTTGCAGAGAAAAATGCCATGACTGTAAGCCACGAAAGTGGTTGCAGGAGAACTTAAGAAGATTGCTCGAACCTCCCACTCGCCTTCTGGGCAATAACGAGCCGCCCCGCACTAATGGCACGCATGTGCATTTCTCAAAACCTAGGCCCTCTGGAGTATAAGGCTGCAAGAGAATTAGAGTCTAGAGGGCTTGCTCGCAAATCGTGAAGACAGCACCACCTTTGGCCTACTCGAGATAACCACAGGAAATTGGCCCAATAACAGTAGCAGTAATAATAGTTTGATCAGCTCTGGGCATTCAACCTCCCCCGCATAACTGTCCCCGAACGCATGTCTGCACATCCTGGGGCCCAGAGACAGCCGCTCTGGCTGCGTAGGCTTTCCCACAAGTTCTTGAGGGGACGAATGGGAGAGCGTCAGGATGGGCCCGAGGATTTGGGGTGAATAAAGGCTCCCTTTCTGAAGTCTGTAAAATGTACATACTGTGGGCTCTAAAGTCTATAGATCGTAGCTGCGTTACATTATTTGGAGCCCTAGCCTAGGGAAGGCCGGGTAAGTGTAAACGAAGTAGCTCCCCAACCTCCCTCAAGAACCAGCAGGTTTCCGCAGAGCAGCCGTCCATAAAACAGTAGGAACTTGCAGCAAAGGACATTTGCAGGTTGTTAAAACAGTGGTCCCTTTTTGGGGTACCCTAAATACCGAAGTTACCGTTCAGGGTTCAAGGCCACAGGCTGGGTTTAGGATTAAGGGTTAAGGGTTTAGGATCATGGTAGTGGCCCAAAGAGGGACCCCAATTTTTGACAACCTACTGTTTCCCAAAGGGTCCAAGCATCCCAATTGCATATATCTTGGCCCTAGAGAATGTTCTCATATATGTATATACATCTATATATGCTGCATGTACCTATGTACATATACATGTAGATATGCATACACACGCGTATATACGTATGTACACATGAAAATGTGTTTGTATATTCAAATATATGTGTATACAGATATGTGCACATAAGACCTATTTCGGTACCTTTGTGGATTTGGACCCTCAGGGTTTGGGGATGTCCTCAAGGAAGAAACCGAAGCTCTCAGGAGGCTGATTACTGGGTTGAGGGATTGGGGGATGGCTCTTGGCCAGTTGGGCATTTTCTCGTTGTGTAAAAAGATAAGTCTTCCCACTCACAGAACACGAGGCTGCCGTGCATAGACCACAAAAACCATGATAAAGCTGTATCTCATACTGTTGATGGCGCCACATAGCACTGCACTTCCAGGCAATCATAGCCCTCAGGGTCCACGTGCCCAATGATTAGGTACTTGGGCTTCTGGAACTAATACTTGTAGTGCAGGCTTTGGGGAAGTATCTGCTTATTAGGCACTTGGACGCCTAAACCCTAAACCCCAAATCCTAAACCCTTAGGGTGGGATTCTTAATGGTGCAGGGTTGCTTCCATCAACGATATGCTCGAAACATATCCGGATCCTCAGTCTAAGGTTAGAAGTATGGGTCTCAAATATGGGCCCTTAGGCCTTGTAGGGGGATTCTAGGGACCCTGAAGGGTACACATAGGGTACATAGTAGGTATATGAGGAGCCCAGGGCCCAATTAAACTTAGCATTACTTAGGGTTCTCAAATTTCCTCCAGCACAAAAAATCGAAAACTTTAAAATCAAAGTGACACCCGCCAAAAGAAACTAAGTAATGGTGATAAACCCTCATCTTCAAGAAAGCTGTTGGGTTGGCTTAGGCTTTACCGTCATTGTTTGTGTTTTGGCGCTCCGTGTTGAGGCTTCCGGGCATAGTGCGTACATCGACGTACCAGCCTCCTAAACACCTGTAATGACCGCCTGTAATTCCCAAAAAATGAAGACAAAGGTTCTGAATGCGGCTTTTTTGGGAGGTCTAGTTTGTTTGGGGTTCACCTGGACCCTACACATTCGATCCCTCCAGGCTAAACGAAACACCCTACGCTCTATCAGTCCCAAACAGCAGCCCCTTAGATCCAAAACATTACTAGGGTAGGTTCGAGGGCCTAGAAGAATTCAAGAATTCATGTTTTTCAACTTCACAGAAGTTATATAGGGATTCAGGGTAAGGAAACCCAAAATCATGTTCAAACCTAACCCTCATAAACCCTTAGCCCACAAACTGCGCCTCCTGGGCTTGGAATCCTCCTGAGGCTTCCCTAACAGAGAGCGACTCTACAAAGCGGCTTGCAAGCAAGAACTTAAAGTGTCCTTTTCTCAAAGGGTGACCCTGGGGACCATAGGGGTGTACAGGAATTGTCATTACTGAGCCCTAAATCTTATAACAATGTAGGGAATACTGGAAAAGAAAATGGAAACTACTATATTAGAATAGGGAATATATATTGGGGTTATAACACCCCTTAAATAGATAGAATATGGTGTATATGGGGATCAAGAACGCTTCAGCAAAGAGTCGCGCGTGGTCGGAGGAGATCGGCACGGTATTGATGGCGCTTTCGTGCCAACTCCATGCTCTGCCAAGAGATCCTAGAACCCGAGCTACCCCTGAACCTTAACATTAATAACCAGAATATGAAAATTGCAAAGCTGATGAACACAAGCAATAAACAATACCAATATGCGCAATAGCAATGATATTTTTTATCGTATAGTAGTACTGGTCCGCCAGAACCCTGGCCTACATGTAGCACCCTTGCTTGCAGATTAATAGCATTTCCTCAAGCTTTCATGTCATGATAAGGCTATATGCGCCAGCATCCACCACCCCCCCCACCCCACCCCCCCCATGGTATCCAGCCCCCCCCGGTTTACACTAAGGTTTAGAAAAGGTCCCCCCCCGTGTGGCCTGCGGCCTGTGGTCTGGGTCTTGTCCTCTGACTCAAAGCAAGGTTACAAGAAAGTTTATTGTATTTCTAGAGGGTACGAACCCTCCCCCCCTCCTGTGGTGCTGGC
>CAJNIZ010025836.1:65040-79610 GCA_905231905.1 Symbiodinium pilosum | reverse complement strand
TCACATCCTCGGCATGCTCTTATGCGAGGGGGGCGGAATGGGGGGGGTAATTGCAAAAATACCAGGACTACTCATTGGATGTCGCTCACATGGAGTTTTCAGGTTTCTTTCAGCGTCAGTTTCCATTTCTGTCAACAGGGTTGGTCAGGTAAATTGAAGTGAGCATCCTTCGACCTGCGACACTGCAACCACGCGAACTCTGCCTGCGTGTTCAGGGCTGAGGGTTTAGGAATGGCTGTTGTAAAAACATTGGGGCTATATTAGGGCAAGGGAATAGAAAATGGAAACTACTATGATGGGGTTATACAGGGTTTACAGGGTTTAGTTTAGGGTCTACAGTAGGGATTTAGGCCTTAGGAGTGTCGGGTTTAGGGTTGAGGGTCCAGGAATTTGGGTCTTTTTAATTGAAGCTTTGGGGTTGAGAGCTGAGTGTTTGTGGAGATTAGGCTGAAGTTGAAACGAATGGGTCAATGCAAGCGCAAGCCCTATTGCCAAGACTTCAAACGCAAGGTTTGTCAAGTCCCGGCAACAAACAGGACAAGTAGGAAAAATCTGCAAGAGGTCACTCATACTATTTGCACACAAAAACCAGCATCACCCTACTTACCCACTCTTTGGGACTTATGCCATTACTAGGATTTCTTGGGGACTATTAGGGCTTGTTCAGGCATATTAACAATTCTTAGTTTGGGGGGTGCATTGCCCACTTGGGAGTGATAGTAGCCATTTTCTTTTCCATTATACCCCTATATCTCCATGTTGTGGGGGGTTATCCCTATACATCCCCTACATACCCCTATGCCTGAATAGCCCCTTAATTCCAAGGGACCATTTGGGAGTGTGGCTTGCTGCGCGCACTTGCTTGGCGCCCATGGCAAGAATTGTTACGGGAGTTTCGCAAACTGGAAATCCCAATAAGCAAACCTTGGGCCCTAGATTTTGGGGTTTAGGGTTTAGGGTTAGAAGAAGATGAAGCAGGTATCACACAAGGAATAGGTTTGGTAGACTTGCCCAGATCCATGCGCAACAGTCCTAATCCCCAAGCAACCGCTTCTCGAAGCCTTTTGCATCAACTTCTCCCTCTTGTGGACTCCTATAGAAGCCCATGACAGGTAGGCAGTTGACAGGTGGGTGGTGTCCTAACCACTCCTATAAGTGGGTTTAGGGTTTAGGGTTTAGGCCTATAAGATATTGGTGGTTTATGGGAGTCCTCATGGCAGTTTTATGGGAACTACCCACCGCCAACTACCCTACTGTAAAGGGCTTCTGTCCTAGGCGAGCTGCCTTTCCTCCAACCTTACTCTCCCCGAAACGCAAAATGGAACATCAGAGAGCCCTGATGCGGTTGCGGGACAAAAGCCTGCAGAACCCTATGTATGTATGCTATACCAGTAGGGTTTATAAGGTTTAGGTTGCTAGTTAGTTCCTACCATGATTCACAAAATTAAGCACCATGGCCAAGCAGGATTTGTCGATTAGAATCACTAGAGGAAGCATCTCATATGAAAGGGCAGGAGTCTTCGTAGGACGCCCCCACATTTAGAGCTCAAAAATTCTTCATGGAGGATCAACATGCTTAAGGGCTTGCAGAACTAAACCCTTGTAGTCCCCCTTAAGTAGATAGAATATGGCCTTCGGCATATAATAATACGATCCCCCCTATACCCCACATTCTTTCGCCTTAAGGGGGACTATAACCTTGGACCCCCTACACACTTGAACTCGAAGCCTGAAGCCTTCAACCCCAAACCCCAGACCATACCGCCTCAACCCCTACTACTAGACTCAAATCCCAAAAAATTTCAGCCTGGCCGTGTCCCTAACTTCCTGAAACCTTGTACCCAACAAAAACGCGGCATACCGCTAACTGGTGGGGTCTGTCAAAACCATTTAGGATTTGGGCTTAGGGTTGAGGATTTGGGTTTACGGTTTAGGGTGGCCCTTTTTGGGCTGCCCATTAGACTATGGCCCCTAGCCTGGAAAATCAAAAAAAGGGGCCAACATGTTGACAACCTCCCTATTCCCTGCACCTCAAACCCTAAACTTCCTATGAACCTCTACCAAAACACAGCCCTTGGGCCTGGTTCTGCATCGCTGCTTCGCATGTGCAGTGTAGCAGCTTCTAGTATCCATGGCGCTCGCAAATGGAAGTTGAGATGAGGGAAGGGGGAAGGGCCTTGGTTGTAGGATGACACTAGGGATCCAAATAGCGCAATGTAGGTACTATTTACAGACTTTAGGGCCTAATGTTGGTATTATTTGTATACTTGGATCCCTAGACTGAGGCTGAAAAGCGGAGGAGGGGGGGGTGCGGAGATCCTTGTTCTGGAGTTTGAGGTTGATTAAAGTTTCGAACTTCGGCAATGAGTCTTGGAGCCTTGGGGCTCAGCATTTGTGCAGCCAAGGCTTCGCGGGGACCAGGGAGGCCACTTGAACACTGGCACAGCTAGATTCTATGAGGGGATTTCTTCTAGTAAGGGCCCTAAACCCTAGTAGTCCCCCTTAAGCAGATAGAATATGGCTTTGGGTATATTGCAACCCTATAGTCCCCATTAAGTAGATAGAATATGGCTTTGGGTATATTACAACCCTATAGTCCCCGTGAAGTAGATAGAATATGGCTTTGGGTATATTGTAATAGAATAACATACCCACATACTCCATATTCTATCTACTGAAGGGGGACTATATAAAAACCCTAAACCCTAGAACTGCTGCGGTCAAATGCCTTCAGGGTTCCTACAGGATCAGACCCTAGGCTTATGAGGGCGCAAGGGCAGGGATTGAAGACTCTGTTGCAGAGGCCTTGTGTTGTGGTCAGTTTTCAACGTAATACAAGGGCCTGAGATTTTCACCAAGCTCAACGAGGTCAATTTGAGGTAGCCTATACCAGACTTATACAAGGAATCCAGTACCACAATATTGCCTGCTTATTTAGGCCCTGCACTCCTTTCAAGAAATAATTAGGTTCTTGTATCCCTGCATACGAGGTGCCACACCATACCAAGGGAGGGCCCAGAATCTTGAGAACTGCCTTTTGGTTTCGGGGCTTATGGCCTAGGTTTCATAACAGACCCTGTTCGCCTGCAGAAATCCACGGTCAACCTACCCTAAACCCGACACCCTAAACCCTAAACCTATCCAAACCCCAAAACCCGAAACCATCAGCAGGAGGCTGAGCCCTGGCTAGCAACGCGGAGCTCCTAGACGAAGCCCAAGGATTTGAAACCCCTAGATACACCCGAAGCCCTGAGCCCTAGACCCAGGCATTTGGGGTTTGAGGCTCTAGGTTTTATATGGGGGTGTACGAATTTCAGACAATGGGGCTCTCATGAAAAGTTCTACGGATGCTGTCCCTTCTGTCTTTGTCAAGGTGTGTAGGGGGTTGGGTGGCGGCTTTTTGGTTCCAACACATCCGAAGTACTAATTAAACGCCATATGTTACATATACCTGCGGAACTGCAGGCCGCGCAACCTCTACATGAAGCCTTCAACGCCAAAGCCCATCGCAGTCACGGTTGAATTTTTTGGCGAAACCCGAGATCATACAACCCTTCATACGGTAGATACTAAAATTTGTGCGTCATCCTATTATGGCACAATGGTATACGAAAGTCATGCAGGATGTTCAGGACCAAAGTATTCCATCTTCTTCTTCAGGACCATACAAAAACAACCCGAGTGTGACCACTACCCCGCACAGCCGTTCGACTTGCGACCCTAAATCTGAAAGACCCTGATCCTCTAAGCCCGCTACAACCCTCGACCCTAAACGATAACACGTAACCTCTGCAGTTGAGAAGTGCTTTGCGTGGCTGAACCATGTAAGATCTCCTATGCCTGTTATGGAAGACTCTACCCAACAAGAGGAGATGATCTTACTCTCTGCTGGGGGCTATAGTCTCCACCTTAACACATCCGCTGAAATTATAAGTGACCAAACACTACAAACCCTGTTACCTGAATATACCTATACGGCTTTAAAGGATCCGTCGATGTATCCACACTGGGGACTGCAGCATCCCCGTGAAAACTGCTACTCGATAAAACGCCCGAACCCTAAACCCTGAAAAGCCTAAACCCTCACAAGAAACCTCCACTACCACACCCTCAACACTACACCCAAAACAAAAATGACCCTTATCCCTATAAACCACCACACATCCAATTTTCCGTTATTGGCATATAGCCCCCCTTAAGTAGATAGAATATGGGTTATATGGGGATCTTATTATACAATACCCAAAGCCATATTCTATCTACTTAAGGGGGATTATAGTCTCCCCAAACCCTGCAACCTACTCCCAGGCCGGGTCGACTGGTTCCGACCGAGTGGGGTAAATGATTCGCGCCTCTCCAAAGCTATTGGAAATGGCGAGGTTAAGGGATTAGGGTTTAGGGCTCAGAGATCAGGGATTAGGGTTAGGGTTTAGGGTTCAGGGTTTAGGGTTCAGGAAAGAGAAATGGAAAAGGACATAAAAACTGGGATATGGAAGTTTCCCTAAACCCTAAGCTGTAAAGGGATTAGGGTAGGGGTATTTAGGGGGCATAGGGGCCCAAATAAACAGAAGCTGGAGAATACGATGGGAAATAACATGAAACTGGTTACTATTACTGTACTATTATTACATCTTACTCAATTTCTGATACCATTACCATTTTGACGCCTACATAATCTCGTCTGCATATGCCGCACCCCACGCTTTCCAATCAGAGACTGCGAGCAATGAGCCCTAAACCATAAGCGGACCCTGACGTTCCAAGCACACAACAATCAAAGACTTACCCGGTTTAGGGTTTTAGGGCTTAGGCTTTACTACAACAAGTAATACCAAAAATCCTGGTACATGGACTCTCAAGGTGATTCTGGGTGGTGATCTCGCTTTTTCTGCCCCTATATAACCGAGGGCATTTGCTGCATAAATCATGCCAAGAAATTCTACAGATCCTACAGACAGAAACTCAGCTAACGAGACCTCCAATCTGTATGCCTTTAACCCTTACTCATGGAAAGTTGTTAAAAGTTCGGTCCTGAACTTAAACAGGGTTCCTTCTCAGTGTTTGAAAAGCCGACGGTACTGAATGAAGACTACTACCATGCAGGTCAAAGAAGACAGCCCAGGACCCTATAGGGCTTAGGGCTCAGGGCCCTAGACCCTAAACACTAGGCCTTTAACAGCTTGTTGGCCTAAGGCGCTAAACTGCCGCTGCGAAGTTATTCCACAATGCTCCTGAGTGCCCTTGGGAACCCTTGGATAGCCAAGGACTACAAAGGAAGGGATCCTAGGGTCCCGGGTTTAGGGTCCCTACTACGAACTGACTCGGCAATATTTCATGCAACATGTTGAGAAGCTGCCGACATCGTGGGGAGAGAAAAAAACTCGTGAAGAATGGTCGCCAAAATGCTATCTGCCTCTACGTGCCCTAAACCCTAACCTCGGAATCTCTGGATCAATGCTCTGTCAGGGCCAGAAGTAGATTTGCTGCTGAAATGTCCGTCAGGCCGGACCTCTTATCTTGACAAGTATATCTTGGGTCCTACCCTCGCGCAGGAACGGCGCTATCATGGGGGTCATATGAGGGGCTCTGTACTGCTGTAGCAAATATAAAATATATTGTAATCCAGCTGTTAATGAGCGAGGGCAGTATCCACAGTGTATCTGCTGTCAAAGCCTTGACGGCACAGTGCGCTTGCAATGCTCTGCACTTTTTCGACCCGGCGCTGAGATCGCGTGGATTTCACGACCTTTGGAACTCGTGTACACTGTCGTGCTGTGGCCAGAACTTAAAAAGCCAAACACTCGAGCTCTGGACCAAACCCGGGCTGCGACTTCTCCTACAGCTGCAGCTTGTTTCGGATACAAGACAAACTGAGAATCTCAGCGGTAATGATACAAACAGTGATGAGCGTGGCAGTCGCATTGTGTGTCGTAGTCATAATCGTGTTAGAAACTGCTACTGCTGCTGCTCCTGCTCATGCTGCTACTACTACTACTCCTCCTCCTCCTCCTACTACTCCTACTCCCACTACTCCGAAAAATATTCTATTTCTACAACAAATACAGCTTGGAGTGCTACCGATATTTGGCAAGACTCATCATAGTGAAGGCCGTGACAACAACAGAACTCAGAAGGGGAACAGGGATGCGCCTATGCTGACCCTAGACCCTCAATCCTTAATCCTGAATCATGAAACCTTAACCCTAAACCGGGCATTTACAAGGACCGTTGCAGGACAACCGATAACTAAGCCCATATATCCTAAACCCTATAGAACCCCAAACCCCCTGAATACCCCTATAGCACTCCCCTATAGAATCCCTTATATAACCCACTTGAAGGAGTTCAGATTATGGCTCATATAACCCCCTTTAAAGCACCTAAGGCCCAGGGTTAAGGACCAGGTCGTGAACACCGTGCCAACAAATCCAGAGCCGCTCAGTAGAGCCAAGGGAAGGGGTGACGAGTCAAGGCGGCTTGTGTAACCTGGCTTAAGGTTTTTTGGGGCTTTGGGGTTTAGGGTTTAGGGTTTTTAGGGCTTTGGGGTTGTAGGGCTTGGGGTGTAGAGATTTAGGGTTTGAGGTTTTAGGGTTTGGTGGGTTTGGTGCTCAAGGCTTAGGGTTTTACGATTCAGGGTGCAGGGTTTTAGGATGTAGTTTTGGGGACTTTGGGTGGAAGCTTAGGGGAAGGGGATTCGGCTTCAGGGTCGAGATCGTGGGGTCAGGGCCACAAGCCATGGGGTGTTGGAGGATTCGGGGTCATGATCATTCTAGTTGTCATGGTCCTGAGCCCTAAACCTTCGACCCTTAAGGCGCGTGTTTCTCCTGATCATTACTATCTGGTAGATCTTCACTGAAAATTCAAATGAAGCCCCCCGCACTGTCCAAGCAAAAGACTTCGGGGTTAGGGTTTAGGGTTTCCTCCACAAGAGAAAGTCCCCCTAAGTAGGTATGTAGAGATCTTAGTATGGTTGAAGGGGAATCCATATTCCATGTACTTAAGGGGACTATGACATGAAGCCCATGTGATACTCACCATCAGCATCACAATCTGTGTTCTTCGAGGGAATCTATGGTTGAAACCATGGGCCCCTAGTATGGGCCCTTAACCCTGGGATCCTTATCTTATTATGGGCCCATAACCCTGGGATCCTTATCTACCTACTAACTACCCTACGAAGTACCCTTAAGGGTGCCTAGAATCTTCCTAAAAGACCTAAGGGGCCATGTCAGGGGCCCACTCTTCTAACCCTAGAGGGAAAGACCTACATTCTTTGTAGACCCATATGAACAACTCCTCCTGCTGCTATGATATACCTACCCCAGCACAGAGTCCGTGAAGAATTGTGCGATCCGCGCAAGCTTGGATCTAGCGGTTTCATGTGCTGGGGCTGAGGGTTTAGGTTTTCGAGGGTTTAGAGCTTAGAGTTCAAGGTTTAGGGTCTGACTTGCGCTTGAATCTTGCCACCTAGCTATTCAGCGAGCCGGTTTTGAATGTAGGGCCTAAAGTTACAAGTTGGGGCTGCGGCTTGCTTCCCTACAAGGTTTGTTGGGGTTTAGCATTTAGGGTTCAGGCCTTCCTACCTACACCGAATTCATTTTAGCCTGGCCCGAATTCCGCAAGCGAACGCCCAAAACCCCGAAGCCAAAGACAAAAACAGATGAGGAGTTCACATCGCCCAAGACTCTCAGCAACGTAGGCCCAGCTTACGGTCGAGGGTGAAGAGTTGGCTGGTAACGGTCACCGGTGCATGGAGATTTTACTAGTAACGATTACGAGTTCATATGCATTCGTGGCCTGTAAAGAAAATAAACAAGCATCCGTCAATAGCGGTATGGTCCTGAGTGAGTGCTGACAAAAGTGCTGACAAAAATGCTGACAAAAAAGCCGAATTGTATCCACAAAGACCCGGAGCTTGAAACCCGAAACCCTGACGCTTGAGATTTGGGGTTGCTTTCAGTCTGCCCAGCCTCGCATCCCTGTTCACGGTTTGAAGTTTTGGGCCTAGGGATTAGGGTTCAGGGTTTAGGATTCAAACCCTAAACTGGCCTAAACTCCAAACCCTACGTAAATAGCATTAATCCTAGACACCCTAGACCCTGTACGCACGCCCCAAACCCTCCTCCCTGACTCCCTAAACCATACTCAAACCTCATTCCTAAACCAATCCTAAACCCTAAACCCAAAGCAAGCCAATGCCCTAAGCCCTAAAGCCTCAGCAACCTAATCCCTCATTCCTACAAACCTTGAAAACCTACCCAAACCCTAAGCCCTAAACCCTAAACCCTAAACCCTAAGCCCTAAACCCTAAACTCTAAGCCCTAAGCCCTAAGCCCTAAACCCTAAACCGTAAACCTTAAGCCCTAAGCCAAGGGGCAGCTCCGGCAAACGCCAGCATGGCCAGACGTCCATTCTTCAGCTCTGCAAGGCGCATCCTTCCGAAACGGAGGAGCTTCTGGGAACTAGGAAGTCCGGATCACGGCACGCAAAGGCTAGCACACGCGGCGAGGTTCACAGACGCCCTGCCTGACACTACCAAAAAATGCTTCGTTACTTACCAAACTGTTCTCCAAAAATCCTGAGGCAACTACAGGCTTTCTTAACGCTACTCAATTTCCATATGTTTTGCATGCTCTTCTCCATTGGGTCTCCGCTATGGTGTTCGTTCAGGCGCTCTAAATATGGACCTAAACCCGAAACTCTCCTATAAGACATTTAGCCCCACAGGCGTCGACAGATTTAATCAATATGCTTGGGTACAAAACCCTGTGATCTGAAAGGGTTTCCAGCAATCTTCCTAGCTGACACTTATATTCAGACATGTCCTCGCCTGGAGGGCATTCAGACACAAGGAATACCTCCATCATGGCTACTTCAAGGGATTGAAATCCCTACATTATGTCCCAGGCAGCCACCCAAGCACAGAGAAGATTTTAGGGTTTAGGGTTCGAGGTTTGGGGTTGAGGGTTTAGGGAAGGATTGATTTCAAGGAGGAAGCGTTGGATTCGACTGAACTGATTGGGGGATCAAAGGTCTAGCCCGTAACCCTTAAAACCGGAGCCCTAAACCTAGACCCGCCAAACACTCAACCCTTAGCCTTTGCATCAGACCTACACCCTAAACCCTCAATCCTACACCCTAAGCCCTGTAATGCAGAGACCCATGCAAGCAGAACAAGGGAAGAATTTTAGCAGCTTGCTAGTCAGTCCTCGGGACTAAAAAACAGGAGATAAAAACGCTTCCATTTCATTATCGGCTTGCTTCTGCAAAGTTCCGTATCCCCGTAGACTCCCTTGGAAAGGAGCTCATTCTGACTTGTTTTCGGTAAATACAGTATATACCCTAAACTCTAAGCCCGAAATACCACTTGGCCTGAAATTGCTGTTCCAAATATGGAAAGTTAGTGTAGAGATCCGAATTCTCCACTGTAGGGACCCAGTGAATTAAGGAAAGGCTAATATAACCCCAATATAACCCTAACATAACCCCAGTCCTCTTCTGACCCTCCTCGTCGCTGGGGAACCAGTTGGTCAAGCCATAATCTCCAGCAACCTCTCCACGGCAAAGCCGCGGGCGGTTAAGGCTTAGGGTTTAGGGTTTAGGGGTTTAGGGTTTTAGAGGGTTAGGTTTTAGGGCTTATGTTTCGGGGAAAACCCCTAGGGGGTTAAAGTTGGATGAGCTTTTTTCGTGGGTGCATGGCGGGCTTAGGAACATCTCGGAAGTTCAGGGTGGTCAATAGGGATTGGGGGTTTCAAAAAGTTGGGGGTTACTGTGGGGGGATCCCACAATAGGGTTCTGGTACTTGGGGTTATCTCAGGGGGCCCATAGATACCCCGAAGTACTCTCACCAGAGACAAAAACAAAAAGCCCAACCACATGAGTTCTAATCTAAACTCCTAGTATCCCACTCAATAACCCCTCTAACACTCCCTTATATGATCCCATATGTATAAGTATGGATTGTGATATATCTGTCAAATCTAGCATGGCCGTTCCAGCTGTGGGAATTTCTCGAAGTAAGCCTTCTCTAAAATCCTCAAGAGGACACGTACAGTCCATAAACCCTAAACACTAAGCGAATACACATCTTCCTATAACCCCTAGCGCTAGGCTCTCCCTGGTACCCAACGCTGCCTTTGTACCCCCTCCATATCAATCTTTGGGGGGTCCTAAGCGACAGACGTTTGTTTTCAGGGAGTCCCCAAAGCTATGTGGTAGTTTCCCTTAACAGGGGGACACCAACATAGACCCAATCTACTGAAATCCTCATTACCCACAAAGAGACCCGAAACTTCAGGAAGCGCCCCATGTGGGGCTGTGCTCCGATTTCCTATCATGAGCGCCTCCAGAGAGTTCCACTCGAAGACTTTCTTTGCGCAGCAGAACTCAACGATGCTGATCTCGGCACGCACAAACCTACGCCGCCTCCTACTACAACTACCGTTGCCATGCGATAACCTCATTACCACCATCACGACGACAACGACGACGCCCCCGCCGCCCCCGACGCCAGCACCAGCGCCAGCGCCAGCGCCAGCGCCAGCGCCAGCACCACTACCACCACCACCACCACCACCACCACCACCACCACCACCACCACCACCACCACGACAACGACCACGGCGGCGACGATAACGATCACGACGATTGCTACAAAAGCAGATGTGGCCAGCCAGCCAGATTCCAAAAGTCAGAAAGTATATAGGGATCTCTTGATCAAAGAAGAATTCTGGAGTAATCTTTGATCTTTGATCAATTACTGAGACTGCTGAAGCGGTTGCATTCATCTCAGCAGATTCCAAAAAGAGGGTGTTGCATTCAGCAGTTGAGCCCAGTCAGTAAGATTGCATACTATGCAGGCCTGCAATTCTTGAGATTCATTGTCATCGTTGGTGTGTCTCTGTGTCGAGGTCCGATGGTTCTACTATGAAATGACAATGGCGCTCTAGTTTCGGATTATATACGGAGCATAAATTAAACGACTTCGATGTTTCCAGGACTTCTTCGTGAAAGGTGCTGCAGGCTTACACATCATGGCTTACGAGTGTTTGTTTGAGGGTAATTGCAACCTTCAATCACGTTGGCGGAAACAGTCATCCGCGTTTTCATGTCCGCTTCAAACGGAAGGTACGTACTTTTGAATGTATTCACAAAAACGGCAATACGACTGCACAACTGCAAGACACTTGCTATCTGTAGTGCCACAGACCTAAAGCATCAGGATGAACTGACGTTATTCGGGAGACGCTCTTTGATGTGTTTCGGTGGCCCTCTTGAAGCCCTGAACCTCTATATGGTGGCCTTCTTGAAAAGTTTCAGACTAATGTTTGAAGGCCTCATTAAACACATTTCCTGTTTGGGGTCCTAGCACAATCCAAGCCATCCGCTTCAAATCATTCCCCCTCGAAAATCTGCAGGGCCAAAACCTAAACCCTAAACACAAAGGGTGTTTCCCGAAGACGAGAGGTGTTTGGTATTCTAAAGCCTAAACCTAAACCCTAGGGTTACTGTCACTTGGACTGAAAAGAGACTACTGGGTACCACTTGTTGCGGCGGCAACTACATGACAGAATTCGCAGCTTCTGCTGTGGGGTGGGTCGCAACAAAGGGGTTCTCCTGTGAAACCTTATCTAACTTGGCAGATGTATGAGTTCTAGGAAAATGATAGGATGTAGGACGCATTCGGAAAACTCCGTTATGCGTCAACTGCTGCAACCAAGCTGCCCAGAAGAGGATCTGACGATGTTGCGGGATGTGGAGGTTTCCAAGTAGGGTGTAGGGCTTTGGGAGCTTCCCATAATCAGACGGTACCATTCTCGGGGTCCCTTTCATGAGGATTAGAGTTTCTGGGGAGTCTCTCCTGTGGTCCGTCAACTTGCGAAGCGCCTGGCTTTCAAAAAGAAAACTCGTGGGAAAGCCTCAGGAATGAATCCTTATGGTACTCCCTATGTCGTACTAATAATGTAGTAGTTCCCACTTTATGTTCCACTCATCTTCTGTTCCATTCCCTATAATCCCTAAGGCCCTGGAGAGCGCTTAGGGGTTCAGGGTTCGGACTGCCAGCATAGATGGTTTAGGGTATAGGATTTTGGGTTGAATGCTTTCTGGGTGCTGTTTGCACAGACAGAATGAAGTCCAAGGCCCTGTCAATGGGGTTTAGGGTTGGTTGATATTTGAATGATGTAAACCTTTTCATGCTAAATCCTAAACCGCATCCGTCTTCAGCAAGAAGTCCGCAAGCGTCCCCCATTTGGGGCCGTTCCAAAAATGAGGCGCTCTTTTGTGGAAGCCCGCCAGTATGGACTATGTTTTGATAGGATCTATGTGTAGGCTCGCTACTTATGGACCCAAATGTGACCCCCTAGATAACATGAGATCCTCACTTCAGCGCCAGCGCAGCCAATTAAAAGGCGAGAACCCTCTATATCCCTATTCAGGGGCCTAAATACCCCTTCTTATCCCTATAGCCCCTTTAAGGCTAACGGCTGTGACTCGCAACTGTCTCTAGAATTGAATTCCAAAAGTCCTCATAGTAACTCTCATGGGTTCCTCTACCACCCCTCCCCCTGCTGCCCCCCAGGTTCCCACTGCATTAGGGGTGCTCAGGGATAACCAATTCGGGCCTTACAATTAATTAAGTGGGGACCTATGGTGTCCCTTGCCACAAGCCCGAAATCCTGCCCGCAAACCAACCTGGAAACCCATAGCCCCAGAAGACTCACAACCTACCTGAGCATTGACGCCGCTGGCCCCACGGAAAGCTTCATGCGCATCGATGCTCACCTCTGAAAGTTTTCAGGTTTACAGTCCCCCTTAAGAATACTGCTTTGGGTATGTTATAGTAAGAGCCCCATATAACCCAGATTCTATCTGCGTAAGGGGAACGATGGCTATAGGGTTTAGGGTTCAGGGCTTCGGTTTCGGGACTTAGCAGGATTTAAGAAAGCCTCATGAGCTGATCGGGCCTTTACGAAGCTTTCATGCTGAAGTAAAACTCTAAGTTTGGAGCCAGAAGATGCGGGTAGGTCCCACTTCCCGGGAAGGATCCAAGCTGTAAGAGAACACACATGGCGCACGTCAATCGCAAGCCTTTATCATGCGTAAAGCAGGAGCTACAAGGAGGATTTTCCTTTGAAGTCTAAGTAAAACTAAGCTTTCATCCACCTACAATCCTCTCCCGATCACTTGGGGCCCTCTATGTTTCTGTTGCTGTGTATAGTCCCCCTCAAGTAGATAGAATATGGCTCTGGGTATATTAAGAGGACTATCGTCACAAGCATTTCTGGCAGACTGCGCTGTAAACCTGCACTGTAAACATCCGGCCCCTCAACATGCCTAAACCCTAAACCCTAAACCCAAACCTGCAACCCAAATCACAATGTTGAAATCCACTCACAGGACCTTGAAGCCCTACAGTCTAAACCCTAAACCTTGACCCCGTCACCCCTAGAGCCTAAACCTTGAACCCCCAAACCCTAGGGTTTAGGGTTTAGGGTTTCGGGTTTAGGGCCCTAAACCCCTGAACCCCTAAACCCTAAACCTTGAACCCCTAACTCAGAGTTCGATGCCAAGCGGCCGGGACAGCCTCGAAGGAGAACTTCTCGCCAGGAAGGCGCACGAAGTCCTTCACTGATTCGCGAAAATCGGGTTTAGGGTTTAGGGGTTTAGGGTTTTAGGGTTTTAGGGTTTTGGTGGTTTAGTGATTAGGGTTTTAGGGTTTTAGGGGTTTAGGGGTTCAGGAGTTTAGGGTTCAGGGGTTTAGGTTTTAGGGCGCGTGCGCCAGTGTCACCAAAAGGAGGCATGGACTGTTGTCCTGGCACCTATCCAAACACAAAACGTCAAACAAATTCCCATCGAGTATTCTGGGAATCGGGCTTTGAGGGCATAATCACCGTGATCATCTTCAAATTATCATTAATGACACGACCATTCTTCTTCTCAATATTCTTAACGCTATAACTACCATAGGGTCATTGAAGGCAGATGGTCCTTGGAGGAGGTTTAGGATTTAGGGTTTAGGGGTTAGGGTTTAGAGTTAGGGTTCAGGGTTTAGGCTCCTATGCTATACCCAGAGAGCATATGCCCTGGTCTGCAAGCGAGCGCTAAAACCCCGACCAGGTATCCACCTGGCTGGGTGCTGGGCATTTCAAAAAAAATGCAGTTCCTCCCAACAGTCCCTAACCCTCGCACCCCAAACCCTAAACCCTAAAACCCTAACTGAACCTTCAACCCTGAACCTTGAACCCTGAAGCTGCTGCCACCACTGCTGCTTCCACAACACCAGCCATGGTAAATCGAAAACAACAACAATACTACGACCGCCACCAGCCGCCATCACGGCTGCTACAAACCGTTATGCCGTGAACCGTTACGTACTTGTTATAGCCACTACTGGCCCAAGAGTGAAAAAGGCTCCTCTTTGCAGCTATAGAAGGAAAACCATACCCAAATCAAAGGAAAGGATTCCTAAACTAGGTCAAGTTCGCTCAAGGGTATGTAACCCCCACATGACCCCGAACCCCTATTTAAACGTAAGCCCGCAACCTGACATCCTAAGCCCTAAGCCCTAA